>JASMMZ010000002.1:38913268-39135783 GCA_038502455.1 Anisogramma anomala
GCATGGTAGTTCCGTATTCCTTATCCCTCGAGCCCATTTATTCGACAACTCTCACGCCTTGTGCAGCCGTATGCTGCCCCGTTCTTGACCAAACTCCATGCAAAAGACGCACGCCCTCGAAGAACAAAGGTCAAGGACAGTAGCCCTTGGTCCCTGTAATTAAATACTGTCGCAACACGGCTCATCCTGTCTGAAGACGCTTCAGTGCTGCAAGAGCGCAACCTGGGCGGGCCACTCCGCGGATGTTGCGGCGTAGTCTCGAAAACGGGTCCAGCAACCTATTGCGCCGTGTTCGTTGAGCAAACTAGACCATCTCTTCGGGAGAATACACCTCCACTGCCCTCCATGCGCTCTTCTCAACGCTGCTGCTGCTCAGGCTCGTCCGTGGGCACCCACCCGGTGGACTGTTCGCCAAGCCAGTGTACTAACCCTCCTCCGTGCTGACTTCCGTCATAACTGAGTGCTCGGCGCGAGTCTCTGCCTCCACACGAAGCTCGTAATTCAGCTCGAAGCATTCGGCTAGGAGATCAGCCACGGCTGCTTGGCCTTCGGGAATGTCGTTGTTAATTTCAAACCTGCCGTCGACTCGCATGTTGTCCAAGGAGTGAAGCTGCAGTCCATGTTTAGCTTCAAGCCTCGCCACAGACTGAGTGGTCGTGCAACAACTCACCTTTAAGCTGTAAGGGTACAACTCGCGTGCGGAATTAACGCCTCCGGAATTCTTGACCTCAAGCAAGCAGCGCTTCAGAGTGGACAGTTGATTGTAGACCGGCAGAAGTGCCTCTGAAACGGGTTCCGCGAGCACCATGAGATGATAGATGTAGCCATAGCTTCGCCTGATCAGGTACAGCAATGTCTGCGGTTTTGTCAGCCACTCGTCTTAGCCTCTTCGATGCTCGTCATCTGCTCACCCTCTGCACGTAGAGCTCTGCTGGCTGTCCGTCGTCGCCGATCCAGTTGCCGTCGACTCTTGCCTCGTCGATCTTGTCCAGCTTACGCTGGTAATCGTACAAGTCCGTCTCCCGGAGCGACCATGCCGGTGTGATGGAGAACTTGTCCAGATCATTCCTGATTCCTATCAGAATGTCGTAGATTGGCCGCCACTGCTCCGGTATGACGCCCTTCCTGTCCAAAACCAGGTCAGACCAGACGAGAGCGCGCTCGAGGATCTCAGAGATCTCTTGGTCACCCTTGGCAATTGTAATGCCGTCCTCCTTAACAAAGCGGCCGTCCACTCGCTTAGCATCGATTTCCTGCAGTTGCGATTTGAGTTTCTCGACCTCTGCTGTGTTGAACTATACGCGAGTCAGCGCCGTCTGCAGCCTCTCGGGTGTCAGGCCGAGCTTACCTGAGCTTTCGTGTTTGCCAAAGCCATAGAGCGGATGATGGAGATGAGCTTCTCCTGGATTGGCAGCAAGGCATCATCCAGACGGTCGAGTTTCTTTTGCAAGTTGTCGAGAGAGGTCTGACACAACTCGGTCCTCTTGGCCAGGAGCTTGATGAGGTACGGGGAATGCGCCTCATCAGCCTCGCTGATGGAGTTGGACAACATCTCCAGGGTCTTGCTCATGCTGTCGAGATCCTTGGCGGAGAACAGGTTCGCCTCAGTAAGGTGATCGAGTAGTCTCTTGATGGTCGAAGTCAGGGCATAAGCGGCGGGGGCCTCGCCGGTCCTGCCGATGGTCATGAAGAAGAGGGATAACAACTGGAAGCAGCTCTCCATGACCTTATCAAGGCGGTTCTCGGAATGGCCGTTGACTGGGGCGCGCACCTCGGTGACCTTGCGCACCTCGTCGATGATTTGGTCGTAGAGTTCCATAACATCCCTGGACTTGATATACTTGGTACGGTCGCCTTTGAGGAGGAGCAGTTGGTCCCGAATCGCCGTCAGCCGCTCCAAGATCTCCTGCTCCCTTACATCCTGGGGATGGGGGGCTTGCGGTGTGTCCATGAGGGCTGTGTGTGAAGGTGCTGCGGGACGAAAGCGTATAGCGCTGTGAGGCTGTGAGGCTGTGCAAGAGTGGGGCCGGTTGAGGATATGTTTTATCGGTGGTCTGGCATGCAGTGGAAAGGAGATCAGATTAAGCCTGTGCATGCAACTTGGCACAGCTGTCAAAAGAGGAATCCCGCGTGATCTTCTCTTGGCTTCACTGGTATGAATCGATGTTTCTTCTACGCCGCAGGAGTGTAATGTTGTAAGGCCGATCACAGAAAAATGCAGTAAGGTAGGGGTGGGCTTACAGCAGATGGTGGTTGGTGGTGAGCTCGCAGTCGGGGTGCCAACAAGGTGTGATTAGTGAAAGAAATTCCCGGGTCAGATGCTGGGTCATTGGTCATTGATACGCAGTAGTTGGGCCTTGCTTAGGATGAGTCAGAAGGATTTGTATTGTCTGAGAGGCCATCGAGGCCGGCGAGGCCGTCGATGTCTTGTTACGTCAACTTTCCAGCACCAGCCGGGGGTAGGGGCCCAAAAAGGGCAGGAGGCAGGGCCCAAGACGCTAGACAGGCATTATGGGTCAGGGATCAGGGATCTGGGCGCCTTCCGATAAAATCCGGAACGGGTTATGTTTTCTCCGTTCCTTCCCACCAAACCGACAAATTCTACTAGGCAAAGCTCCCGCCCTCGACACCACCACAACGCCAAAGCCGGTCGCGAACAAGCAGCACAGCACTCTGCAAATCAACCACACACATCTCACAATGTCTACCCCCGAGCTAGCAGTTTCCTACGCCACCCTCATCCTCGCCGATGATGGTCTTGAGATCACCGTATGCACATTCCCCCCCTGCCCCCCCTTTCAACCAGCCCACGTTGGATCGACGCCAAAAATGCTGACCAACTGTTTTCCATCACAGGCCGACAAGCTGCAGTCTATCATCAAGGCCTGCAATGTCGAGGTCGAGCCCATCTGGACCTCGCTGTTTGCAAAGGTACGACCACCACTCCAGCATTAATTGCGAATCGAAGCCCCACATCCGAATCCGAGCTCCGACTTTAAGGGCGCATGAAACACTGAGACCCTGGACGGATGCTGATGGTGCAATCATTGCGATAGGCGCTTGAGGGCAAAGACGTCAAGGACCTGCTGACCAACGTCGGATCCGGCGGTGGTGCTGCCCCCGCTGCTGGTGGTGCCGCTGCCGGCGGTGCCGCTCCCGCTGAGGAGGCCAAGGAGGAGGCCAAGGAGGAGGGTGCGTTCGCCTCAAGACAGCGACGACGATGCCTGCCGCGCGGGCAGCTTCGTCGCCGCTGTCCTTCACCGGCTTGTCCGCATACTGACACGGGCCACAGAGAAGGAGGAGTCCGACGACGACATGGGCTTCGGTCTGTTCGACTAGGCGCTTGCACAAACTGCCTTTCACAACCGCCGACACGACAACAACCGTCATACGAACGACCACCAACCCGCCACATTGGCTCCTGCGCACATCCTTTGATCTTGTTGGAATCCTTCCCTCTGCATTGGGTTGCGGGATTCTTTCACGCTGCTACATTAGCACATAGCCCGTCATCAGACCCGACGGCGAGGAGTGGAGAATTGGAATGGACCTGGACGGCCTCTGTCGGTACTAGGCCGCAGGGATGGAGTAGAGGGACGCCGGAATTCGATCAAATTTGCAAAAGGACAAGAAGTCTCTGCGGCCCGTGTGCTCGACTTCGACTTGGCTGGTGATATGATGATGCCGGATGTTTTTCTTGCATGAGGTGTTGCTGGTGCGGAGGCCTTGGAGTCAAGCCGGGCTGACTCCTCGAGTCACTTTGGGCTCGACACATCGACTGCCTCCCAATTCCAGGTACCACGAAAGTAGGTCGAGGACAGCCTTCCCATGGCGGTCGTGGGACGATGGCCTTCGCCCCGCCTGCAAGCACCGGATTTTGATGACCAAATACAATATTTTGAATTCGCATAGTTGTAGACGTGCCCTGACACCCCGGCCGGGCGCACGAAAAGTCGGACTTGTCACCGACTGCCCATAGGCTCCAGGGACCCACATCCTGGCCTACTGGTTCCTTGAACAGCAGTTGATGGTATCATCGCCTAGGGGATAGTTGCCAGCGTAATCAACGGTGGTGAAAAACGTAGGTACTGGTGGTAGGAAAGTTGCGTTCTGGGCCAAGGTTACTTCGACTGGTAACGCCGAGTACGAGGGTGGGATCCTTCTTTACAGCTCGGTAATAAATGTCATAAGTTGTATTCAAGTAATACATGGCAGCAAGGCAGCAGAGCACATGAAGTCAAGTTCCACTGATGGGTATTATTTCATCCACTCATCAATCATGGAGATGTGCCAACTTTTCGGTGCCTGGAATACTCCGTATGTACGTGAGCACATCCACTTTGTCGCCTGTATCCATCCCATCCCTTTCGCAAATTGTCCTGGGCCGCATATTTGATCTGTGACATTGCGGTCCATCCACGATATATGCACCCTCGCCCCGGAAGCCACAATCCGACCGAGATCTGTCCGATGCCCAGATCCCCTGCTGGAATAAAACCCGAGCAATCAAGTGGCCTGGGGTCGTGTGGACGACGCTGCACGCCTATACTTGAACGACCAGAACGCCACTGGGCACGAGGCCAACCTCCCTCAGTGTCTGACCGAAGTCCACGGCGGTGAATGTCTTGCGTGGGAAAGTCATGGTGAAGCTGGACACGGCCGTGCCCTCGGCCTTCAGCGCCTCGGCAACCTCGAACAGGGTGGTCTCGGCAGGGAAGTTCTTCTGCACGGGGCCGGCGGGGGTCTGAAAGCGCAGCCTCGCGTCGGTGTAGGAGGCACTGGACTTTGGCTGGGCCGGGGCCGTGGCGGCGGCAGGKGCGGCCGGCGGCGGCGGCGCCTTGCCCTCGCGCAGGGCCTTGGCCTCCTCGGCCTTGCGCCGGCGCTCCTCCTTGTCGGCCTCGATCTTGGCCCTGATGCGCTTCTTGGCCTCGAGATCGGCGGCCTTCTCGGCGCGCTTCTTCTCGGCCTCCTTGATCTGCTCCTTGCGCTGCAGCTCCTCCTTGGCGTCCTGGGTCTCGCGCGTGGCCTTGCGCTTGATGGCGTCGTTCTTCTTCTGGTCGATGCGGTCCTGCTCGGACTGGCGCGAGCGCTTCTCGGCGAGGGCGGCGCGCATGTCCTCGAGCTTCTGCTTCTTCTCGGCCTCGGTCAGCGGCCGGAGCTCCTCGGTCGACTCGGAGAAGTTCTCGTGGCCGGACTTGGTGGCGTGGAACTCGGCCATGGCGGTGGTGCGGAACTGCTTGCCGCAGTCGTCGCAGACGAGCGACTTGGCCAACTCGCCGGCCTCGAGGCCCTTGATGGCGGCGGCGGTGGCCTCGTCGTCGTTGTCGTCGGGGGCTTGCAGGTCCTCGAGCGGAGTGTCCTGGTTCTTCTCAAGCCACTCGAGGGCGCCTTGCAGACCGCCGGACTTCTTGACGGCGATCTCGGCGCGGGCCTTGTCGAAGCCCATCTCCAGAAGGGTCTCCAGATCGGTGGCCATATCGGAAGTTGGACTGATGGAGGTGGCTAGGTGGGAGAATAGGTGAAGGCGCGAATGGGTTGGGGTGTTGGGGTGTTTGTGCTGTTGGGGCGAGAAGTGGGATGTCGCCTTGGGCGAGTAATGTGGTTGGTTGTTGGTCAGTAGGCCACGAGGGGGACCTGTTGGTATTTTGTGTATGATGTAGGAAGGAAACAGTGTGCAGTGTACAGTGTGTCCTCGGTCTGCAGTACCAGTACCCGAACGTGAGAGGGTGGAATGGGTTGTTGGAGTTGAGGTTTTTGAGGGGCAGTGGAAGGCCTGTTCCAGGACGGGGTGCGCAGGGGTCAGCTTTGGAGAGCTCCTTTGCATTGAATTTCGGCTTTGGCTTCATTCACTTGACGGAGCTCACTGCGGCTCCAACACGTGGAGGCCTGGGAGTGCAAATACACTGGGCCTCACAGGGCATTGAAACCAGGCATCAACCTGCCCCAGTTCTTCCAAACCGAATTCACAATATATTACATATGTGGTGGAATCATGTTTATGATTGAAAACCCGAATGGATTTTGTGGCGTTCCAATCGATTTGTATGGAATGCATGCCATGACTTCGTGGCAGTGTCAGTGTTGTTTTACCGTCGTGCATCACTGCAGTACCTATCTTTTGTCGGAAGCCGGATACACGGGACAGCACATGTATACACACCAAGCCTCCAATCACTTGTCGACAGACATGGTTGCCACAGAGGCCGTGGGCTACATGCTACAGAGTATCAAGTACAGGAGCACATGGTGACAACTTTGGGCCAGGGCCAACACTGAAGCCGCTGAAAGATGGCCTGGGCCGGCGGGTGTTTGGCGCCTCTTGCCCTGTGTTTAAAACAAGGCGACTCTAGAAGAGTCCAGGCTGGTTCCTGTTGGTAGGTACCGTCATGTCATCTGTACCCTGTACGCAGACCCTGTACTAAGACTTGATTCATGCCACAGGGCCTCGTCTGTCACCCACTTTTTATTCCTTCACTGTGCTGTACTGCATGTACTGTACCGTACCGTGATCACCAGCATCACTTCCACCTCCTCTGTCGCATGATAAGCCTCGTTCACCTCTGTCACCTACCTAGCCACCTAGGCATAGCTACTGGTTGACCTAACCTTACTACATCCATCCATCACAAACAGCCCACACCGTCCGAACCTTGGCCACTCTGTAGCCTGCAGCCTGCAGCCTGCAGGCCTCGGTACTTCGTCTACAACCCTGAGAAGTGGCTACGTGAGCCACTGCAACACACATCATTCTGATCCTGCGACAACCTCGCTCGTACACCACCAACTCCCCTCTCTTCCCGACCGACCGCCCATCACGCGACGATGTCTGTTGAGATCGAACCCTTCGAGCTCGGCTTCCGCCGTGCGTTCCCGCTCGCGATCGGCCATCTGTCCTCCAGCCGACCATGAATGTCCGTCCGGCTAACCAAGGTGTTCTCCCAGGGCCCTTCACTGTCGAGGTCTCGCAGGTCCTCAAGCTCCGCAACCCGAATAAGCAGCCCGTCGCCTTCAAGGTATGTTCAGTAGACTCGTCCGAGTCATCAGTCACTGACGGCCCCAGGTCAAAACCACCGCTCCTAAGCAGTACGGTCCCCGACGATGCCCCGAGACACCTGTCACGCCACGAGGAGGCTCACGAGATACATAGGTACTGCGTCCGACCGAACTCTGGCCGCATCGAGCCCGGTCATGAAGTCGAGGTCTCTGGTCGGTGTCCCCAGTCCGCCCATCAGTCTTGGGCTTGTGGGCTGACAACTCGATGTCTCCAGTCCTCCTCCAGGCGATGAAGCAGGACCCCCCAGCCGATACCAAGTGCCGCGACAAGTTCCTCGTCCAGTCCGTCCTCATCTCTGGTGACCTCGAGTTCAGCAATGTACAGACCATCGTGAGTGTCCACTGGCCCCCGATCTGGCAACAGATGTCACGCGCAGCCGCTTACACTACAAGCCCTGTCCCAGTGGGACTCGGTCGCAAAGACCGACGTGCAGGAGAAAAAAATAAAAGTGGTCTTCCTCCCCGCCGGCGGCGCAGAGGCTGCCGGCGTGGCCGCCTCGCCCCTCAAGAAGGATCCCCCCCTCAACGGCGTAAGCGCCCCGCCCCACGCCCCTTGCCTCCGTCCAGCACACACACTCACACCCCAGCGCCCCCCCTTCACAGGCCGAGCCAACCCCGCCGCCTGCCTACCACACCTCGCCCGACGAGCAGCGGCCCACGAGCAGCGGCGCCGCGCCCTCCGAGTCCCCCAGCGACGCCCGCGACGAGCCCGAGGTCACCGCGCCCATCCGGCAGTCGTCGCCCCCGCAGGCCACCACCAAGAACGAGGTCGAGGGCGTCCGCCAGCGCAAGGGGCCCACGGCCGCCGACGCGGCGCCCAGCACGGCACCGGCCGCGAGTGCGGTGCGGCCGCAGGCCACCGAGGGCGTGCCCATCCAATACGTCGCGGTACTGTGTCTCGTCTGCTTCCTCTTGGCGTATTTCTTCTTCTAGCGGTGAGGGGGGAGCTCTTTGGACGTTTGGAAAGACACGGTCGGGCTGTCCTGTCGGGCATGGATGTCCTGGGCGGTGGGTGCACAGGCTGCACAACGTCTTTGTGGGGCAGTCGGAAGCTCCGGCGAGCCTGTTGGGGCGGGTTGTAGGCAGGCCGAGAGATACCAACTACGGGGAGATGTGTCCTTGCCCAAGGCCCTACCGGGCGACAGCAGCCAGCACAAGCACATACATACATTCGAGCACACGAGCAGAAGCAGGCAGGCAGGCAGGCAGGCCGGCCTATTTGATGGAGAAAACAAAGTGTTGGGTGCCTAGATGGAGCACTTTCAGGGTCAGCCGTTTCTTTCTGCCTTGGAGCGTCTTGCTTATCGTACAGTATGACACGGCGGTGTATTTTGATCCTCTTTCGTGTTTGCGATGCAGGGGTCGTCCACATTGCATAGGTTGCGGTGCGTTCTTCTATTGATAGATACCTTCCTCCTTGTTGCGTCACTCTTGAATGCTGAACGCGGTCCGGCACCAAGACCTGTGGTGTTCCAGACCAGGGGAGCTCGTGTGTTGATTAGGTACTATGGCTTACCTGCACCATCTTTGATGTCTACAATACAGGTGCGTAGGGTAGAGAGGCAGGCCTGCGTAGATGAATCGTTCATCAGAGTGCCGAGGAACAAGGCTTCCGCAAATGGCAGAAGATGATGAACTTGGAGAAAAATATAGAAGAAGTGACGGCCAGTTCTGGACAGGCTTCTGTCTGTATTTCGCCAGGTCCCATGAGCTGCCAGAGCATGATGGACCGTGGGTAAGTATCGTCTAGACCCTTTGCTGACGCTGCCTATCTTCAGACACGCCTAAAGCAGATGGCCAGCCCACATGAACGCGCCCATCCATCTACATGTACGACTTTGTTCCCACCGGCCACGCTCACTCAGCCCGTAACACCAATGCAGCGGCCCGCCCCTCCCTCGCCTCCCATCTCACGCCTCCATCTCCTGGCGCGTCCACTCCGCCACCTTGGCCGTCTGCCCATCGACCTTGCGCCCGCCCTGCTTCCGCTTCACCCTGCTGGTGACGCCCACGTTCGCGTCCAGGATGAAGCGCCACAGCACGTACACCCAGCTCTCGTGCCTCGGCAGCGGGGCATAGAACTCGTCGGCCATTGCCCGCAGCGTCGGCAGCCGCGTCCACGGCACGGCGGGGAAGTCGTGGTGCTCGTTGTGGTAGCCGACGTTGTACGTCAGCACGTTCAGGGGCCCGTAGTAGCTGTACGTCTCGGGGACGGGCACGCCGTCGTGGGCCGGGTCGTGCTGCCGGGCGGGGGCGGTCTCGTAGACGTAGTGCTCGGCGATGAAGTGGCCCGCGGTGGGGTGCAGCGAGCCGGCGAGGAAGGACGAGAGGAGCAGATAGAGGAGGGGCAGGTACGAGCCGGTGGCCTTGGTGAGGGCCGTGTCGAAGGCGAGTTGCACGGCGAGGTTGAGCAGGTGCACCCAGGTGAAGGTCACTTGGAAGACGCACATGGGCCGGATGGCGTAGAAGAAGATCTGGAAGGTGCAGAAGAAGGCTTTGCCGAGGAGCGAGTCGAACACGACCGCTTCGATGGCCGTGGGCAGGTCGGTGTCGAGGCCGTCGACGCCGAGGGACTTGTGGTGGGTGAGGTGGTAGGGCTGCCGCCAGTTGTCAGCACACATGTACACATCTGTCTCTGTCTCTCCCTTTCGCCTCGGCCAAAGCTCTCCTCGTGGGGCGGGGTTGCCTACCCTAAAGGAAGCGCTGTACGGCACGCCAATAGGCAGGTTCGCAAAGATGGCCGCCAGCCGGTTGGCCAGCGGCGACCGGAAGGCCAGGTTGTGCGAGATCTCGTGGATGGCGAGGAACAGGTTCTGGTTGGCGGTCGCGCCGACGACGTAGCCCAGCGCCCAGAACTTCCAGGACCAGAAGGGCGTGTCGCGCAAGATGCAGGCGCAGGTCAACTGCAGGGCGACGACGAACAGGACGACGTACTTGGTCAGGGGCTCGGGGCCACAGAGCTTGGTGATCTGTCAGGTGGAGGTCGTGTGCGTGAGTATATATGTTATGCATGCATGTGTGGAGGGGCAAGAGTCTTGGAGGGTGGGAAGTGGGGTTAGCGTGGCATGCGTGTACCTCCGGGTGGGCCTTGATGATGGCCAGCCTCCTTGTCCTGTGTGGCTCCTCCGTGTACGTCCAGAAGAAGTCGTTGACTTTCTTGCCTGACTCCCCCTGTGCTTGCGCTGCAGCAGCAGCGCCATTCAGCCTGATCTCGCTGCCCTCAGCCTTGCCGCTGCGGGCGTTGCGGCTCTCTGCGCCAGCGCTCGTCGTGGTGGTCGAGGCGTTCGCCATTTTGCATGTAGGGACGGACGGTCGAGTAAAGAACTACCAAGCTCTGAAGATGTGCTTCTTAGCTTGTAGGCTTCTTAGCTTGTAGTGATGAGACAAAGGGAGCACCCAGCACCGTAGAAAGTGGATATGTTGCAGCTCATGCGACTGATTGGTGACTTGTTGCGGGTGACTCGATGGAAAATCCTCAATGGCAGTGTGGAAAGAGTGACGAGTTATATAGGAAAGAGAAAAGCAGGAGAGCATCAGCAGGAGAGCATCCATGACGGCTCACCAAACAGTGGCAGTGGCGGTGGAGAATTCGTCTACGACATACGACAAACCGTCCTTCTCGAAGGCTTCTGATGTCAAGCACTGGAGCACTGAAGGCTTGGATTGTTTCAGCGCCAAGGTGGGATGGGCCTGGGACCCCTGACCACTGGCCGAAGCCAATCACCATCCCTGTCCTCCCACATGGCTTTTCGGCGATGGCTTCGCGTAACCACACGGACGAGAAGACTAGAACTCGAAGGGGAAAATATTCGTGGTCGCCTTGTCAGGTCTATATTCCGGTGCGGTTGCACCAGCCCCTCCATTCGCTTCTGACGGCCTTTGTCGAAGATGGAGGACTTGCTTCTGACGTTGGCAAGCGAGCGAGGGCGGCTCTACTTCCAACCTGTTCAAGCCATTGTGGTACCTTGGTGATCATCGGACTTTTCTACCTGTCGGAAGATCGGAATATCGAGAGTCATGATGATGCGATTTTTGTTCCGGTGTCTGCCTTGCGTGTCATGTTGATAGATAGACAGCGTGGCTGACCTTGGCTGACCTTGGCTGACCTTGTCGGTAGTTCTCTCGCCTGCCCACAACACCAACCCACGAGGAATTCCGGCCGTCCCACACGACAACGACACGGACAACACGGACAACACGGACAATGCATGTTGGTTGGTTGGCTTGGTCCCTTGGTGTGACCACTCTCCCGTTCCAGAACATATCTATCTATACAGACAAGTTGAACTGAATTGTTCGCGCCGTATGACACGTACGTGGCAACCATTGCACAAGGCTGACAGCCCTGATGATGCTCCCACGAGGCCAACACCAACAGGGCCCGGCTGTGGAAGAAGGAGTCCGAGGCTGGCAACTTGAACACTGAGCCTGACCGTCTGCGTGCGTGAGTCTGCGTGAAGACATTCTCAACTCGCAGATACCAACCAGTAGATGATCCGTCTGGCTGAAGGTGATGGTGATATGTAGTGTACTGTGTACCTTCTTTGTGCGGTGCCAGACAGTGTTGCCTGGCTCTTGCCCTCAACTGGGCAGGACCCTCCAGTCGCCATTGCCAGTCGCCATTGCCAGTTGCCATTGCAAGTCTTGTGAACATCTCACCACTCTCCTCTCTTTGCTTGCCTCCACCCATCTTCTGGAAGACGCCACAACCACAACTTCCCGAGTTCATCCATTGATTGCACTCGCAGTGCTTTTCCTTCAGTCCACTGCATTTTTTCATCAAGGAGTAAGTCAGTCTCCCAGGTCAAGCCAGATCTTCCATGGAAGGAGCACGTTGCTTATGTAGCACACCATCTGCCCCTGGCTGAAGCCATCATCAACATCTTCGGCCTTCGGCTGCCTTTGGCTGCCTTCGGCCTCCAAAACATACACCTTCGCAGCCACAGCTACTGATATTGACTACTTCCAACGCAGACTCGTTCTGAGCTTCTGCTTTTCGGCCAACAACAAAACGGCTGTACGCGACCTTCCACCTTCCACCTTCCTCCTCCCACCTTCCTTCATCGCACCTCTGCATTCTAGCGATCGCACTTCTTGCGCACTTCCAACATGCCAAACCCGAGTGACTGTTCGCATTGCTAACCCCCGATTGATCAGTCTTGAGACTTCCAAACAAACAACAACCACATCATGTCTTGGAATGGTTCTGGCGGCGGCTGGGGCTCTGGTGCCGATGCTGGTGCTGCTACCGGCGGTTCCTCCTGGGACTACGACAACAAGGTTGCTGGCGCTGGCGGCTTGAGCGGCGCTGCTGACGGTGGTGACTCCACCAGCATGCGTGGTAGTGATGCCGGTGCCAACCATGATGCCGGTGGCCGTGCCGCCGCCGCCGCCGCCGGCGGGGGCTGCTACAACTGTGGTCAGGAAGGGTAGGTCCAACTCCAACTCCCCTCCTTCTACTGCAGTCCTTCCCTGAAACAACCCACTGACAATCTGCTTGCAGTCACAACAAAGCCGACTGCCCTGAGCCTCCTCAGGCTGGCTCTGGCGAGTGCCGCATCTGCAAGAAGGAGGGTCACTTCGCCAAGGAGTGCCCCGACGCTCCTCCTCAGCGCTGTGGCAACTGCCGCAAGCAGGGGCACCACATCGACGACTGCCCAGACTCACTGATCTGCCCTCGCTGCAAGGGTGGGCACAAGCTGCGCGACTGCGAGGTACCCATGACCTGCCGCCACTGTGGTGAGGAGGGTCACCTGGGAAAGGACTGTCCCACCTACGTCGTCAAGTGCAAGAACTGCGGCCAGGAGGGTAAGTACACCATCTTGCCTCTCAGTACCCCTCGATCATGAACTAACACCTGTCCACCAGGCCACACCGTCCGTGAATGCGAAAACGCCCGCAACATCGACCGCAGCCACGTGCCCGAATTCTCCGGTGAGGACGCCTGGAAGATGCTGGAGGTTGCCATTGGCGAGCGCGACATCGATGAAATCAAGGAGAAGGTTCAGATCTACATCAAGGCCCAGCCCGAGACCACTTTCCCCGAGCTCGAGAGGGCTCTCCGCTCTCAGGGCTATGGCCTCTACCTGATTCCCCTGGAGCGTGCTAACCTCGCCGTCACTCTGACCAACATGGACCTGCAGGGCAACCTCGGCAAGAAGTACACCGTCAACTACCGCTTGTCTGACAAGCCCCGCCGCGCTACCGAGAAGGAGGGTTGGCCCGAGTCCCATGACGAGGTCATGGAGCGGCTCGCTGATGCTGGTGATATCGTTCCCTACGGCAAGCCCAAGTGCATTCGTTGTAGTGAGCTCGGTCATGTCGCCAAGGACTGCACCGAGGAGCGAATGGAGGTCGACCGTGCTGTTGTCAAGTGCTACAACTGCGAGCAGGAGGGTCACCGTGTCCGTGACTGCAAGTTTCACTTGTCCGCCCTCGAACTTGACTTCCGCTAACACCTGCAGGCCCCATCCCCCGTGTTGACAAGTTCGCCTGCAAGAATTGTGGCAAGGCTGGTCACAAAGCTGCCGACTGTGAGGAGCCCCGTTCCGCCGCCAACGTCGAGTGCCACAAATGCAACGAGAGTAATTGTCACCCCCTCCCTCCTCGATGTCTCATGAACCTTCGTACTGACTAAATTCATAGTTGGTCACTTCTCGAGAGACTGTCCCAAGGCCGGCCCCAAGGGCTGCCGCAACTGTGGTGAGGAGGGTCACATGGCCAAGGAGTGCACTGAGCCACGCAACATGGCCCTAGTCCAGTGCCGCAATTGCGACGAGATGGGTCATGATTCCAAGGGCTGCCCCAAGCCTCGCGACTGTAAGTAACCCTTTGCTTGGAGACGTCTTCTTTGAAAAGTTGCTAACATTTAGTAGACTCGCGTGTCAAGTGCTCCAACTGCCAGGAGATGGGCCACACCAAGGTCCGTTGCAAGAACCCCATCGTTAATGAGGATGCTGTTGGCGACGCCACTAGTGACGCTGGTGGCGGTGACGCTGCTCCTGGGGCCGATTCTTTCGAGGTCGGTGATGGCGGCGGCTGGTAAATTCCTCTGCCATTGTCGGGACTCACCCAGCATGGTGTCCGGCGTCTTTCTTTCGGTCCCATTGTCCGGTGCAACGAATGATTTCATGATGACCTGTGGTTTATCTGGTTGTTTTCTCCTGGTCTTGTAAAGGGCACTTGGTGAAAAAAATGGTGTTGAGGACCTTGAGGATAGACACGGTCAGTTGCGCAGCAATCAGATGGACAGACTTCTTTTCGAAACACACAAGGGATACGATGTTTTCCTCGCGTTCTTTCCCCTTTGGCTTTGATGACCCGAACCCTGGTGTGTGAAGGACAAGCCATGATGCCCTTGTCTGGAACAGGTAATCCCTGGAGAGAATTACTCACCAATTTGTGTGCGGCAGGTGAGATAAGCCACAAGTGGGTTTCCCGATGTTGTCTCCATAGGGGTTTCCAGATTACATATTGTTCATTGTGTTGTGATTGGAGCTGACCTTCAAGGGGTGTAGGTCGTCTGCCAGGTGGAGTAAATAACCCATCTGCTTGCATGAGGGCATCACGCCATGGTGAGAAGCGAGTATCAGCCGAGAGAGGGGGTGGGCACCTCAGCGACTACGGCGACCTTGTTGACTTATCGGCTGTGTATGTCTGCCTGCCTAGTTGGCTAGGGACCTAGCCCTGGCCATATATATACCCACGCCTATGCCACAAAACCAGCCACATTGTTATGGACTCAGGCCATTGGCCATTGAGTCTATAGATTACGTGACTGTGCACGTAATGGGATAGGCAGTACCCGGTCCGGGCGCGCTCCGTGCACGGTACGTGTAAGGGCACGTGACGGGCTGGGTACTGGCTATACCTATAGGTCCGACACAGTAGGCTACGATAGCATTTTTTAGTTTTCTACCGTACCTTAATGGTAAATCCTATTTGATACCTATTTGGTTTACTATTGTAGGTCGGATTATAATATATTATTAAGGTTTTTTTTTATGTTTTCGAATAATATTACTTATAATAAACGAATCGATAATAAGCGTTAAAAATTTTACGTTATATTTTAACGTTATTGAAAAGGATAGGCCATCGACGAATACCCAATTTTCCAAATTTATAAATATACCTTTTACCTTTTTAGGTCCGATTTAAACCAATATTTTTCGTTTACAAAATACAGTAAATTATATTATATTAGTTATGAAATATTTTTAACAGTAAAGTTAAATAATTTTGACCATCGATTTTACTTCCGATTTTGTTTAAGTTGTAATTGAAATTTAATAATTTAAAACCGAATTAGCCACGATTCGTATGGACTTTTCACCAGCTAAAAGTAGGCGAAAATAATATAACTAACCGTAATTCGATAAATTTATTTTTACGTAAACAACAATGCATTAATCGATCGAATTTATATGAAAACGAATAAAATTTAAATAAAAAAGGTTGATATACGTTTTTTACGTATAAGGTTATTATATGGCAATAGTAAAATAGGCGTTTATATTGTGATATAAAACCGGCGGATACGAAAGTATATATAATATAGATAAGTTTTTCGATTATATCGAAGTTATTTTTAACAACTTTTATCGCGCGGATAAAATATTAGTCGAATTGAAAGAATTAGCTATAAACGATAAAAAATTATAGGTATTATTCGTTATTAAGTTCGAAATATATTTAGCTTAAATAGGCGGCTTAAATTAGCTTTCGGCCGTAAAGTATAATTACTTCTGCTTTAGCGTATTGTTATGTATCCGCGACAAATTTATTATAATAAACGTTAGCCGGGTAAACTATATCGTAGCTTTGAAAAAATACCGCGAATTCCCCGACGACTTAAAATCTTTAAATTTGAAATAACGTTTTAATCGTTCATTAATAAACTCTATATAAGTTTAACAGCCGAATAGTAATATAATTATAATAAGGGTTTATGCCTTTTAGGTATTTTCGTTAAAAGGTTGTGGTAATCGCGGTTAATTATTTTAATACCGCAATTAATTATTTTGATAAACCCGTTTAATACGCGTTTAAAACTAAAAACGTAAGGCGACGTAAACAACGGTAAACAAACGTTAGGCCAAGTTCGTTAAGGGGCATTGCGTACGTTATAGTTCATTGGACTATTAACAATGCGGTTACGAACTCTACCCAGCATTACCTTTTATAAAAGTATATACGGTCTAAGTTAAAAAGGTAATTAAAGGTTTTTCATTAACAGCAACAAAAAAAAACTTAACCTTTAAATATAGTTTCGTTTAAAAGTTATATAACTTTGACGACGTAATTGTAAAATCCAATAAAAAGGGGTTTAATGTAATCAAAACATATATAAACGAAAATTTATTTTTATCCCTATACTTTTTATAACACTTATTTTTTAAATATTCAAGTCGATTCTAATTATAATTATTATTATATTATAAACGAGGCTTTAATATAATAGTTAAGAATAAAGTAAATTTAGTTATTATATTTTCGAAATCTCAATACGATATTAGGGTTACGGTAAAATACGCGTATTACCTAAAATAATAAATTTCTTATAAATATAATGAATAGTTGAACCCGATATTAATATATATCATTCCTAAAATAATATAGGATATAATTTTTAAAATTCCTTAAATACTATATTAACAAATAACCTTAAATGTTGGCAGTAGTTATTTAGTGGTTTACAATTAAAAAAGTTTAGTTATGGACGCGGTAATAATACGCTTTAGGTCGGAGGATATACGAAGCGTAATAAAATCGGGTTTTATCGATTTACCGAAACGTTCGTACCGGGAGGTATAACGTATGTGGGATTAATTTCGATTAACTTTTACTATAAACCTTTCTGAAATAACGCGGATTTTGTAAACGAAGGCGATGACCACGATTAAAATGAAAAAGGATTAGTTACTTTTTTTACTAAAATTAGCAGAATTCCGCGACTTATTCGATAAAAATAAAGTTATAACTTTACCCTCATATAAGGAGAAACTCGATTACTATATTTATATTAAACCGAACGAAGATAAATCTTTATTAAAACGACTTTGGAAGTTATTATATTCGATATTACGAAATTAACCTTTTAAGTTTCGACAACAGGTTACAAAGTTAATAAATAAAAGCTAAATTTAGGTAAGTTTCTTATAGGCTATAACGTTAATATTATGATTTTTAAAGTTGGGGGGGGGGAGGGTTAGCGATTATGTATTCATTACTGAATACTAAATAAAATTACCGAATAAACCCTTTTTCCCTTACTTTTAATTAAGAAAACCTTACGTAGGTTATCTAAGTCGATATAATTTACGAAATAAAATATTCGGACAACTTTTTACTATATTCGAGTTATATCTATATAAAAGGAATTAATGGCGTTTCCTACGCGATTTAGATTATTTAAATAATTCGTTACCCCCTTTAGGTTAACGGGAACGCTAGCGAAGTTTTAACGATATATTAATTATATAATATCAGATATTTTGGATAATTTCGTTATAGTTTACCTAAATGACTTTGTAATCTTTTCTTCAGGTATTAAATAGGATTATATAGCGAAAGTTCGCGTAGTTTTAGGACGTTTTTGTAATACGAAATTAAATTGAAATATAAAGTATAATTTCATAACTACAAAGATAAAATACTTGTGTTTTATTATAACGATTAAGGTAGGTATTCTGGCCGACCCCGAAAAAGTCTGGGTAATTCGCGAGTAAAAGTCATTACGTACTATTTGAAAGGTTCGAAGTTTTTTAGGTTTTTCCAAATTTTATCGTAATTTTATTAGTAATCTTTCCGAATTAACGGATTATCTCATCCGATTGACGAAGTAAAAAACTCGTAAAACTTAGATCAAGCTGGCAAAACATGTATTACGAACTTTAAAAGATACCTTTATTACAGCCCCCATTTTAATGTATTAGAGTCTAAATCAATTAACGGTAATGGAAACCGACTACTTGAGAAAGGCGTTAAAAAGATACTTATCATAATAGAATAAAAATAATATATTAAAGTTAATGTCGCTAGGGTCCAAGTACTTGTTCATGTGGAACAAAGCAAGTAGAAGATTAATCAAAAAAATAATTGGTATTGTAGTAAAGTAAGTCAAGATGGTATGTATTAGAAGAAGCATCTAGAGGTATACGTTACAAGTGAGGGCTTATAAGCCCTTGCCCAGAGCGTACTACTCTGGAATACCTACTTCTAGACCGCTCCACATATGAGAGTATAATCTGCAGCGTGTCACGTGATCGTGTCATGCTTCAGAAGTGTACCTTACAGCATAATGTACTGCTACTTAAATATACTATCTATGAAGATATATAATAATATCCACACAGGCAATCTTTTATTCTTTTTTTGTACGTTCCATATCCAGTAGTGACAGTATAGCTTTGGTTCATATCCGTAATCCAGTAGTAACAGTATAAGTAGTGCGGTCCGTATTAGTCGTTACGATATTCTTAGCTGATAATGACAGTGGTATATACCATCGTTCTAGGCAAAACTTCTTTTTTTTTCCTTCTTCCTTACCTAGCAAAGTAGTAATATTGCGAATTAGGTTACGTAAACTTCCTTGTAACGTTGATGGTCGTAACAAGTATTAAAAGCATTATATATGTTTTGAATATGTACGTTAAAGCGTTGTATGTAGGTAAAAGTGGTGAAGTATTGCTTTAGGTAGTTTATTTCCGTAGTGATAGGAGCGTTTTTGTTTTCTTATAAAGGATTAGTTGCGTATAAAGCATCTGGCCACTCCTCCTCCCAAAGTATCGGCTCAGATTAATGTGGTGTAGCAGATTTTGCTGAAACGATCGGCGTGAATGTTGCAATTGTGGCCGATTTTGAAATAAGCAAGTGATGCGTTTTTTGTATTTGTGGCAGATTTTGTGATTTGTGGTCGGTTGGAAACTGCATTTGCGGCAGGTCTTGTGATTCGTAGTCGGCTGGAAACTGCATGTGTGGCAAATCTGGCTCTTCCTCCTCCTGTATCCCTTTTTCTTTTCCTCTTTGCGGCTGCGGCCAAGACTGTGTATCTAGAACTTCTTTCTCTTGAAAGCATGTGATATCCAGTTCTTCCTTCGCCTCCTTCTTTTTCAGCCTTTTTTTCTTTTGCTGCGTCTCGGACTGTACACATAGGCCTTCCTTTCCTGGCAGTTATTTCCCTCCTTGCGGCCCACACAGGCTTTCCTTCCCTTACCGTCTTTTTCCTCCTTGTGGCCCACACAGGCCTTCCTTCAGCTTTTGCAGGTAATATCCCTCTACAAATTCTCCTTTTATAATTTCTTCGTCCATCCACTTCGGCATATGTGTAAACTAAGCCATTGCAGATAGGGCTTCTGCGATACGGCTGTTGCTAGGTATATTAATACCCCTGCTTCGTAATTGCCTCCGCAGGATTTTTGCAATTATACTATTTACCATTCGCCATACTCCTAGTAATCAGTCCGCAAAGTTCTCACCAAAGCTGTCAAATAAATCGCGCTTTTTAAATTCGCAACTATAATAGTTAAAAATCATTTTTGTAACGTATGTATTTACCGTATAGGGACTTAAATTCTATACTTCAACCTCTATTTTATTATTCCAAAGGTTAAGATCCAAATATTTGAAAATAATGCTTCGAAACGACGTGTGTAAAAAGATACTGCATACATTCGTTGACTTTTGCCAAGTTCGTTACCAGTAAAGCTATTCTATGTTTAGCGCTTGCTAATTTTTACTAGCCAAGCGGCTAAGAAAATTCAAATAAACTTAAAATAAATAGGGAAAACGAAACTAAAAAGAAAAGCAAACGTAAAAAGATTTTATTAGCGCTTAGTAGCGCTATACTAGCCAAGCGGCTAAGAAAACTCAAATAAACTCAGAATAAGCAGGGCAAACGAAACAGAAAAATAAGGCGAACGTGGGAAGGATTTACTAGCGCTTAGTAGCGCCATACTAGCTAAGCGGCTAGGAAAACTTAAAATAAACTTAAAATAAGCAGGTCAAAGAGAATGTGGGTAGGGTAAAGTGTGTGATCCGGTGTTTAGTAGTCGGTCCTTATTGGCATGCTGTAGCAGGAATTGGTGGAGGAATCGGTTGGTTGTTTGGTGTGCAACCGATATTGCTGAGGCGATCGGGTTGTTTGTTTGTGTGTAACCGATGTTGGATTTGCCGAAAATCGGGTGGGTCCCAGCGAAGGGTTCCGAAACTTGGTGTTCTTAGCTTGCGTAGCCTAGTATTTGGTAGGTCTTAATAAAGGGTTCCGAATCTCGGGGTTTTTAGCTTACGTGACCTGATGCGTGATAGGACTCCCTTTTAAAAAGGACCCATATTAATCGTTTAGAGCGTCAATACAAGTTGGTGGTTAACGGAACGGGGTTGATCTTTTCAAAGTCACTTAGAATCTTATGGTTTTGTAACGCTTCGGATTTCTCGATGCTCCCGCGTAATTACACACTCCCTTATGGTTCTTATAAGGCGTAGTGTTAAATTATGGGCAGTTGGTACCGTTATAGTATCCTGTTATAAGTATTAAACATTTTTTTTTTCTTAGACTATCTATAGTTGAACGAATTGGCTACTAATTAGTGTCGATAAGGTTTAAATACTTATTTACGTAAAACGAAGCAAGTAAAAAAGTAATTAAAAGATAATTGGTATTGTAGTAAAGTAAATTAAGATGGTATGTATTAGAAAAAGTATCTATGGGTGTTACTCATAGGTGAAGGTTTATAAGCCCTCACCCAGAGTGTACTACTCTAGAATACGTTTCTAGACCGCTCCACATATGAGAGTATAATCTGTAGCGTGTTACGTTATCATATACTTTGCAAGAGTATAGCCTGTAGCATGACACGTGATTGTATCATGCTTCAGGTGTGTACCTTACAGCATAATGTACTGCTACCTAAATATACTATCTATAAAGATATATAATAATATCCACAGCTAATAACTTACTATTTCGTAGTATTTATAAATATAAAACGTAACTACATTATCCACGATAAGGAACTTTTTGTGGTAATATCCTATTTAAAAACGTGGTCTTTTGAATCATACAGTATCCGTATTCCGTTTACGATTTTACCGGATTATAAAGGATTAAAATATTTTTATCACGTTTAATTTCGAAACGAAAAGTTCAATAAGGTAAAGTCCTTTCGCTTTTTTGATATTACTTACGGAATAAGCCCGTAATTTGAGGCGTTTTCCTGGATACATTAACCTGTAAATTATAAGATAAATCCGAAGTTAAGGAACGCCGCGCGCGAGTTTTTTGACTTATTTCCCTCATTATATTAAACGTAATTACAATAAACTTATATATTAATGAAACGTAAATTATGGCGGGTTATATAAATAAATTTTTTAAAACGAAGGTTTAATTATCAAATCGCAACGATATATATTTTCAAGGTAAACCGAAGGTTTTCGAATGGTCGCTGAGAGCTTGACCGCTCTAGGGTCGGCCCATATCCGAGTCGTTATCGGAGATAACGCCGGAAGATTCCAATACGTCGAAACCGGTAATACCGTTATAGACCCGGTTTACGTTAGGCCTATTAATATCATTAGTACCGAGTAATAGCTGTATTTCAGCTTAAATACTTTAACAGAATTATAAAATTAAAAATTAGTAAACGACCCGTTATATAAAGTTCGTTTATTAACGGTTTTCAAAGGTATTGGACTCTTTTTAATTAAAGCCGGATAATCGGTAAGAATATAAATTATAAAATCAACTTATAAAGTATATTACATTATTATAGCCGCTTATTACTACCGAGTTATAAACTATTAACGTCAAGAATATTATAATAAACTTATAATTCGCTTATTTTAGATTATTTAAATGAAAACATTTTATTTCGCGTTTTTAACGGGATTACTATTAAAAAGGGATAGTCGTAGATACTTGACGCCTATGTCGAGTATATACGTAATGTAATGAAAAGAAACATCGTCCACCTTTACGATAAGAACTCTTTTAACCACTTCTTATTTCAAACTGGTATTAAATATATATATTTATCGATTTTACAATTGACTTATTAGTAATTAAGTGAGGCTTTGAATATTTATATATTATTACAAATCCTATTTTGAAGTTTATCCGATCTAAAGTTATATAATTTATAATTACCGATACATATATAGAATGCTTTTAGGATATAAAACGGAGATTTTATAGATCTCCAACCTTTATTATTAATAATCACAATTCGAATTAAAAAGGCGTATTTTAAACGACCTTATATTCTTTAGTAAAAGTCGAATGACTTTTGTCTACGAAGTATTTCCTATAAATAAATAAAGATACTAAGTATGTAAACTAACAGATTTGAAAACATTTATGTATTGTTGTTGCTTTTTCGTAATACGATTAGGTTTTATATTTACCCGTTTATTAATTTACGTTGAATAACCAGAAGTCGACTGTTACGGGTTTAACGTAAACTGTTTAATAAATACATATAAAATATTACTTATTCCGAAAGTAAATAAAAATACGACATCGTTAATTGTTTTACGGGAAGAATTATTGTATTTTTGACATATTTATGTAAGGGGGTGAAGCTAACTTGGGTAACGATAATTTATATCTCATAATAAATAAAAATGATGACAAACTTTCAGCGACGTTTAACGAGGCTGAATAAGGTAGGGGACTAGGTTAAGCTCAATCTTTATAATATTAAAATTAACCGTTTAAGTAAAAAACTCTATTAATTTTACAATTAATATCAGATCGTAGATATTTCGAACTCGTTTAATGTAGTTTTAAAATTTTTGTAAATATTCTTTATTTTATATAAATATAATGAAACGGGGGGCTTTAACTCCATTTTGCTTATAAGTCTTATCCAATACTCATTTTAAATAAGTTTTAGTCGTTAACGATATAAGGAAAAGTATAAACAAGGAATTTAAAGTTTAAGAAATTTTAGCGGTAAAAATGGGGCGGGGCGGGGTTTATTTTATATCGGTTAAAGAAAAGGTTTATAATAAATTAAAATGAAATTTCATCAAAAAAATACTAGTACATCATAACCTTGAATAAATTTTAAATGAAATAAAGAGATATTTGGATTTATAATAAATGGGTATCCTAACGTTGACGTCGAGCTTATATTAAGTAACCCATGCAGGACGAGTTAACTACACCTTTAAAATATCATATTACTTATAAAAGGAAGGAAACATCTATTATTAAATTATATCATAATATAACAGGTAGGGCTGCATAAATATTACCGAACTTTTTCGAATATATATCCGATCGTAAGGCGACTTTTACTACGATTTAACAAAGATTTACTTACCCTGTTATTATTATCTTCATTAAGATTTAACGAGTATCGGCGTTATTAACGTTATAAGCCTTATTATCATTGGTTTCGGATATTAGGAGACGCATGTAGGGGAGAACGATGAAAAGTGTCATGGACGTTAGTAAACGCCGACAAAAGGAGCTGGTAAAAGGCGGGATAAGTGCGGGGCAATACCAAGGATAATGAATAACGTTAAAAAAAACGGGCGTTAAGGGAAGCTAACGATAACGGCTAACGAAAATTAGGGGAAAGGGCGAAGCAAGGAAGGTGACCCTTTAGGCCGGCTACCAAAAACTATAACATATTAGTTTGGTTCCGGATGATGCGATTAGCCCAGATATGATCCTTCGCCCATTCGCGGTTAACCCGATTAGCTTGCTTGTGGTTAAGGTTAATAAATAAAATACGGGTAAAATCGGGGCTTGTATAATTAGGCCCTAAATATCACTCGCTATATTTTATAAATCGTAACCTATATTAATTATAAAAAACATAGTTTACGTAATGATATTATTTTAGCTATTTAGGCTAAAATTACGGAAGGGTATACGATGGGTATTAAAGGGGGATAGGGTAAATACGTTACGCGTTAACGCGCAATTAATTCAGGGAATCCTATCTTTATAGATAAACGATATCATAAAAGGTAACGAAGAAGTTCTAAAGAATGATGGACCCAGGAAAAAGGGGCGATAGGGATGTATAGTCAAAGGAGTAACGACTTATACGGCCGGTATGATAGGATTTTTTTATACACAAGCAACATCGCGAGATTGGGCGAATTAATTAACTAACTTAAAAAGAGAAAAGGTAAAAACGTGCTGATAACCCGGGACATCTCCCTACCACTTACGCGTAAACGATAAAATATAACTTTTATCCTCAGCCATTACAACCAATTAACGCAAAAGGGTGCGTAAACCGGATAAAGTTGTAAATAAACTTATCTTTTGAATATATTACGAAAAGGAGTTAAATTATAGGTGAGTTTTTCATAACATTGATTTATAGGCTTATTTATTATAAACTTTTTGGTATATATAATAAATTTGCATCTGATAAACTCGAATATAAATAAAAGAAATACTAGAGTTGAAAAGGCGGTTAATGCACGATATATACGAGTTTTTAGCCTATAAAAGGGGAAGTTCTCTTTCATTTTCGTTATGAATAAAGACGATGAAGTTTTTTACAACGTGAGGGGATTATAAAAGGTAATTAACGGTAAGATATTTGTATATAATAGGGCAATATACTTTACAGGGCGGCTTATTATCTTTACCAAAGGTGTCGGCGACAGTGTAACCTAAACTAGGTTTATTATACACGTTGGTTATAAAACCGAGTTCAGATATAGTTAGGAGATATCAGCAGAAATTGATAACTAAAAGGAAAAAGGAGAAAAGTATAATAGTTATGAAAAAGGGTAAATAGAAAAGTAAAAACAATTTTATGAAAGGGAAAAAAAGGAAGTTTTAGGGTTACAGAGGCGTTTATATTTATAAGTATTGGCGGATCAGATCCAATAAAGGTCACGTATTATATGGAACGTATTATATAGTATTAAAGGTAAGAACGAGGTATTATACGATACGTTGAAAATTAAGTTATACGATACCGACAGTAAAAGGGATATATTATACGATAAAGATAAAGGACGTATTATATGGCGTTGATAACCTAGGGTTAAACCAGTTTATATATTATATAACTCGTTAAGAAGCGCGTTATATGATGTCGGTAACCCGGAGTTAAACCAGTTAATATATTAAACGGCATATTAGGGGCGCGTTATACGACTTTAGGGACCTAAGGTCGAATTGTCCGATATATATATATTATACGGCGCGTTAAAGGGTACGTTATACGATACTAGTAGTAAAAGAGATATATTATACGATAAGGTAAGGAATACATTATATTACATCGACGGCTTTAAGGTTCAATCGGTTAATATGTCATAAGGAACGTTAAGGGAGTGTTATATAGCGCCAGCAACTTAGAGTCGGATCGGCTAATATGTTATATGACGCGTTAAACGCCGTGTTACCGGCCCACATTTGACTCACGTACTAAACGGGTAAAACCCGTAATTCGTATTTAACTGACGGTATTTCGTAACCTTTATAACATTCTGGGAAAAGGGGGGTATATTATAAACTTAGGCTATTGGCTATTGAATTTATAGGTTACGTGATTATACACGTAACAGGATAGGCAATATCCGGTTCGAGTCCAATCCGGGCGCGAACCGAGCGCGGTTCGTGTGCAGCACGTGTAAAGGCACATAACGGGCTAAGCACTAGCTATTCCCATAGGTCCGGTACGGTGGGCCACGGTAACCTCTTCTAATCTTCCACCGTACCTTAATAGTAAACCCCATTTGGTACCTACTTAGCTTACCATCATAGGTCGGACTATAATATATATGATTAGCCCACGGCTCATGTTTTATTCTACCATAGCGATATAGTAACGAAGATTCCCCTTCTTTTTCCCTCTTTTAACTAGGACTATAAATTGTATTTGACTTTTTTACATAATATTTTATAACAGTATATGAGTTTAACCTTATATATATAAGTATCGATTCCTTTTAGATGGTATTTAAACACTTCCGTTATAACTACTATTTCAATATATATTTTCGTTGTCATAATTTCAGTAGCTACTATTATCGTTTGAATATTTCGTACTCAAAGTAATAATAATGATGCAGCATAAATAATGAAGAAAGATATGGTGTTTTTCGTTTACATGATGGGAGCCAACTAGCCAGCTCTCACGTATTTTTTATGATATAAAACTAACATGTATTTTGTACTAAAACTAGCTACTTATTTTACCTCACCTCTATATTACAACTAAAAAAACTGGTTGTAGAATCTCAACCGAATATAATCAATTTAAATGTATATTAATATAGTTAGTTGTTATGGTTTATAAAATCAATACATTTGTTGGAATAGTAGTATTTGCAGTATAGTAAATCAACTTTACTTACAGTAAAGTTGACTATACCGACTGCAAGTTTAGTGTATTTTTTTATGTGGGTCTACCGTATTTGACTGTAGGTCAAGTGCAATATGGCCCCACTTCACACTAGGGTACGAGCCAAGAAAATGGCTATTGAAATTACTATATAGACCGGCTAACGGTCTGCCAAACCTAGAACAATACATCCACCACTTGACCATATAATATTACTGTTACTTCGACTAATCGAATCGATAATATTGCAACGTCCAAATCCCTACTAATACTGATGAGTGCTTATTGGCTTAAGCACAGTTTAGATAAATAGAAGAAGAAGTTATTTTCCGGTTGTTACGCTTTACGTTATCGTTGGGGTAGAGGAAATATTTTTGCGAAGGGCTTTTATTACTGTGTCAGTTTTCACAGCAATACGTAAAAATGTAATGATCACACTAAATACCCGTGAGTAAATAGAAGGTATCAGGGGGTTTATATTAGCAGTAAAGTAGTAGAGGTAACAAAGGTGCAATATCAAGAAGATGTTTGTTTGTGCTGTAGAATGATCACTAGCTGTTAAGCTATTCAGGTGTGTAGATTGAATACTTAGATTGACAACTGAAGATCTATGAAGGAAATACTATCTGTATGGTGATGACCGTGTCCTTATATATCCGTGCCTTCATACCATCTTCAGTACTGGACCGCTGAAGTTGATGTCGCTTCCTTCGGTTCCAATATTGTCGACTGGACCGCAAGCGGTCCTGTTGGTCCAAACCCTAACCCTGGGTGCTTATATAAGAGAGATCCCTAGCTTAATGTGTTGGATATCAGGCTTCTGATAGCGCAGCAGACCGCTGGTCTATTCCATGACCTGCAATTGGTTCTTGAGTTATAACAAAAAAGGACTTTTAGGTTACACTAATCTTTATGGTAGACCAGAGGTAGCGATATTATTATAATTGAAAATACCAAAAAATCTTTATGGATTTTTTAAAAAAAAAACTTTAAGATTAACCATTAGAAATCTTAAAGTTCAATAAGTTAGCAAACGATTAAATTGATATTATGATATATACTATTACTATGAGGAAATCTATTAAGTTTTACGGTTAAAATAACAAATGAGATTCGCCTTTGATTAATAATAAACGATTTTTGACCTTATATTTTATATTAAACCTTTTCCCTTACTTTGCTTTTTTTAATTCCTTTACGATAATTCAATCGTTAAGTTTGTTACTTCAAGAGAAATTATAAAGATTTGTTAAGGTACGCCAAAAAAAAAAAAACACGTTGCGAGACCCAATACTAAGTCACCAAATTTCTACGCGACTTAACACTAAAATACTAAGCCGTTACACCCAAAGATTACCAAATCCATTTCCCGCTAAGCCTTACACTACCATAAACCTTAAAATAAGACTTACTTAAAATATTGAAAAAGATATTAACGCCCTGAGATTTATCTTCACAAAAATATACGATAAAGATCTTTAAAAGTAATATATTAATAAATATTTAACCAAAAATACCTTATTAATTTCGTCTGCTATTATATTATTAAATATAACGGCGATAATAACCCTCATTATGCCTTTAACAACACTCGTAATCTTTTTAGTAACTGTACTATTGATATATAATCCTTAATTGAAAAAAAGAAAGGATAAGTTAAAGTTTAAGTTGAAATTTAAATAACAAGGAATTTATGTATCAGTACTATAAAGTTAGCACAAAAACTCTTCGACTTAACTCAACTTAAAGAATACCCTTGAAATTCACGCTCTAACGAAAAGCGTATTCAAAACATTCAACGTTCCTATACATGCTTTAAAAGGACCTTTATTTTAACCTCAACTAAGTTAAACCTTTTTACTAGCTAACGATAAAGAACCTATTAACCTATTCATCAACTTAGCACCTTTACGCGAAAGCACGGAGTATGCTCTTAGAGGCGGTAGAATATGTAAAGCAGCGACTGTGCACACGGTCAGAGGAATTAACGTCAACGCTTCATATCAGTTAATTAAGCAAGATCGTCAAGTTTCTCAGAATCTTTAAGCCACTATTAACCTTTAGTTTTTTAACCACCAAGTCTCTTAAAAGCCTTCCGTTGGTAGGTTTGCCTATATATGTAAGCCTACTATAAGTATTATTATAAAACTTGTCCCTTTAGGTTAAATAACCCATAATTACCCTTAATATTATATTTAGGAGGTTTTACAGCTTGAACTACTAGGAAATATTTTTAATAAAAATTATAATAACTATCGCGACCTGCTCCTGAGACTTATTAAAATGGTTAATATTAATAATAAGCTTTTTACGGATTCTGTTTAATTTTAAAACGATATAAAAAAGTATAACAGGAAACTATAAAACTTCTTTGACATAAAGATAATACTATTTTAAAACATTTCTTAGTAGATAAAGGTTTTCCTTTTAGAGTTTTAATCAATATTCCCTGAAATCCTTATAAGGTACGTTAGAGATTACTACCTAACCTTTTTAACTCGAATAATTATATTTCGTAAAATATATACCTGTATAAAGGATCACTTGGAATACGATATACACCTTATGTAATACTAAATAAATTGGACAATTACGAGGTGGGAGACAATAATAGTTAAGAAGAAAAAAGATGAAATTCTAATGGATATGCTTAACTAGATAATTGATAAGTTAATATTATGCTAGAAAGTAATAGGGGAAACCTTTGTTGGCGAAACCATACTTCGTAAATAGGTACGGGTAATGGTTACGGGAGCTAGCGAGTTCAAATACACCTCAAAACGCCTAAATTCCACTCGTAAAGGCTTTTTTTACCAGTTACGCTCCTTATTTATAATTATAATAAAATATATATCAAATTCTCTCGGTATGTACCCTTAAGCCAGCAACTTCCCTGGCGTAAATGAAGAAAACCTTGCGGTAGTTAATTACGTCAACCGTAAATATGGCTACAAGTGCTCTTAACGCCTAAAGTTTGACTTATTAACCATAGATTAAAGGTAGTAGCTACGCTAGCGCTAACAGGGCCAAGACTTAAGCGGATCTGTTGAACGTAAGTATTATTTTCATGATAATGGTAGAAGATATTAAATTTATGATAAGTTTCGCTATTAGTTAACTCGATACCCGCCCGTCAAACGAAATGAAAAAAAGGTAATATATTATATTTAGTATACTACCACTTCTTAATAATACTATTTCAATCAAATCGTATATTTTGATAGTAATAAGCTCATTAAAAACGATAATACACCTAAGTAAATTAAACTTTATAAGGATATTGTTTTCGACGCAGGCTATTAATTATCTAATTAAGTCTTTTTATACCACCTAAGCGGTTAAGACCCTTACCTTTGCCTTAATTAAGCCTCTAACCCCTTATATTCTTTTAATCCTCGCGATTGTTACGCAAACTAAATGTTTTAAGGTATTATATCAAATACAAGTATAATGAAGTACTTAATAGGAAGCTATTCGTAGTATATAGCATTATAAAGATAAAACACTACAGTCACTGAGATTAATCTTTATAATACTAATAAGGCTAAAGTTAACTCCTGACCACGAAAACAACTATCTTTGCTAAGAATAAAGGTAATTTAAACTATTATGAGGTCGATTATACTTTTCATTCTGAAGTACTTTATTCCTTTCCTTTTTTACTTGAAGAATATAAAGACTTCTAATGTTAACATTAACATTAACGTTAACGTTGATAAGCTAGCTAAAAACGGATAAATGTTTCCCTTTGCCTTTAAATAAAGGTACCTATAGCTTTACCTTTAAGGCCTTACAATAGTTGTATTAAATCTAACGAAGCCGGAAATATGTTAATTATATCGGAAATTTAAGTGACTAGCCGTAGATAAGCTATAAAAAATCCTAAAGTCCGTAGGGTATAAAGATACAGAATATTTCATCCTGAAAGCCATTGAAAATATTTATCACTACTATTAAATATATACTTGAACCCTCCGAATATTTAATTTTATGTGAAAGGAGGATAATTATTTTCATTACGAGGTCTTTATTAATATGTTTTACTTGAATAATAAGTCTGTTTATTACGTCGTTCATCCCGAAACATTCTTGTATAAAATTATGTTTCTAAAGTTCCTTTCTATAAAAGATACGCGGAAAACGCTAAGGATATTGTAAATTAATACGTACCTGAGCCCATTTAATATCGTTATCCACAATACTAATACTAACCTTATGGAGGTTGAGTTTCAGGGAAATACCAAAATAATAGGTATCTAGTGCAAATAGATACCTATAAAGGCCTACTAAAGTATTAAAAATATTAAAAAGGCATATGCCCTACTTCGAAAAACATATAATATCCTTAATCTAGAAATTAGAAGCTTTACGGATCCGGAAGAACGCTTTTAAATAACGGTTGAAGACCTAAACGATACTATAAGCCTTAATGGCCTAATACTAATGTTTCTGGTCTTTGAAGCGTACCCACGCTTAACAGGTAAATATCTACTATTAATAAGTACCTAAAAGTAAGTTATAGCCTATGATAAAATACTAAAGAAACTGCGGAAAGAATCGGTACGCCGTTAGGTTAATAATGCCTTTAACACCAGAAACAGCCTTATAATAATCGACTTGTTTACTTTACTGTTACAAAGTGAAGTCCTCGTATAACAGGAGCCGGGAAAATAGTAAGGCTTATATAAAACCTTAAGTATTACTAACTCTAAAGTATTTATTATAACTGCTAACGAATCTATATCTCTTCTAACCACCTATATTAATCCAAATATTAGGGCTATTAATGATAAAGACCTTTAAGTTAAACGACTGAGATAATACGAACCTCCTCTACCCGTTATCGATATTCCTACAAAACGCCTCCAATAAGGATAACCACCGAAAAAAAGGAACGTGAAAAACGAGGAATATATACCGAGTCGTATCTACAATATTGCTTAGGTAAATAGAAAAGAGAAGGATAACGAAAACTAAGCATTAAATCTCCAAACACAGGATATTATTAAGACCTCTGGTAAACCTTTTAAGAAAAGTAATAGGATCGAGATTAACGGCTTACTAACTCGAAGAATTATATAATTTGTGCCGAAAGCAGATTTTAACCTCTAAGACCTAAACGTTACGATCTTTAACTTAAGGATTATTTACGAAATTAAAGGTAATACCACGGGGTGGGCGTACGAAAAACATATGATTACTCACTCAAGAACATAGCGATGAAGGCAAAACCGAAATCCTTACATAATCTCTAACGATTGAAAAAAAAAAACTAACGTTTAGTAATTGTTTTAGTAATAAGTTTGCTAGCCAGAACTAAAGGCAAGTTTACACTTAACGGCTGTAATATAACACAAACCTAAACGTAGTCAGTAACGGATTTATAGCGGATCGTACTACTGAAATTACCACAGGAATTACAGCATATTTATCATTTTAAAACAGTAATATGATGTATTAAGTTTTTATACGGACTGGCTAAAACAGGCGTCTATTGATTTTTAATTTACTAATTGCACTTTAAATTACAGTTAGGCATACAATTTTTAACGTACGACACGTACTTACTAGTAACATAAGAAATGAACTTTGGACTGATAAGTATGTAAAATAACGATATCCTCTTCATTGGAACGGCTGGCTTTATATTATTAGAATAGCAGGCTATTAAAGACTTTGAGTTTTAAAATTGTGGGCCGGTAACAACATTGGCGGCGGGCAATTAATTTAACTTTAACAGATCGTCAATTCGTATGTTTCGTGTTAGTATTAGCTTTAGTTTTCGCTAAAAGGGCTAGAGTACTAATTTGGCCACAATCGACAAGACTGACGCTGCCAAAGCCTAACGGTACCTGAAATAGCGTGTTCGTGACAGCTATATTACCACTCTATGTCAACTGGAGGCCTTTTACGAGCTCTAAATTGCGGCGTAAATATAAGATCCAATAAATAACGACTTTAACTGGCTTAATAAAAATGAAAATAATAGATAAAAAATTTGGACCGAGGAATTGATATAATTCCAATAGACGTATCAAAAACCGAATTAATTGTTTTTACGAATAGGTATTTTACAAATAATACAGACCTATATTTATAAATCGGCATCTTAATAGCCCTCGTTGATTAAAATAAGCAGAAAGACCAATTTAGCATTATCAGTAACTTAATCCACTAAACCTTTATCAAATGAAAAAGGATCACACGAAACGTTCTGGTTTTAAAAGTCTACAATATAATGGCAAGCTTTAATATATGCATGGAACTATGGGAAACCCTCAACTTTATCACCAAACAACTTAAAATTCTTGAAATACCAGTGGTAATCTGTATTGACTCGAGAAACCTATTTGAATACTTTTAGAAACTCGGAACTACCAACGAAAAACGCCTAGTAATCGACATAATAATATTTCGCGAAGCCTACCAAGAGAGGGAGATTAAGGAGTTCCGATGAATTAACGGTAAGGATAATCCTGCTAATATTATAACGAAGGAATCGCTAAATAAAGCCCTTGAACGGTTTGTAGATAATAATAGGCTAACTATACTGTAATTATCACACTAAATATCTGTGAGTAAATAGAAGGTGTCAGGGGGTTTATGTTAGCAGTAAGGTAGCAGAGGTAACAAAGATGCAATATCAAGAAGATGTTTGTTCGTGCTGTAGAATGATCACTAGCCGTTAGGCTATTAATGTATGTAGACTGAATACTTAGATTAACAACTGAAGATCTATGAAGGAAATACTATCTATGTAGTGCTGACCATGTCCTTATATCCTATGGACTTCATACCATCTTTAGTACTGAGGCTCACCAGTGCTCACTGAGGCTCAGTGAGTACTTGTGATCTAGATAACCCTAACCCTGGAGGGTTGCCTAGTTTGGTACTGATAAAGAGATGTTCCCCACCTGATATGTTGAACTTTAGGCTTTCGGTAGCTCAGCTGCATGCTGGCCTGTTTCCTGACCCACCAACGTGCTTGGATCATAACATATACGTATATAGGGCTACATTAATAGGTCGCCCAAAAAGCCTATATTATATAACGGCAATTGAAAATATGTGGGTAAACTATAAGATTACTAGAGAATCAATGATATTTACTTGTTTTATTGACATAGCTGAAGTAAAGGCCTATTAAAGTAAAGGAATGTATGGGTTTGTGACAGAGTAACTTTTTGTGGGAATCGATAAAGGCGAACCTCGAAGCCGTGGGGCAAATTCTGGAAATTGAGGTTAATTTGCATACAAATGTGTGTATTTTAATATGGAAGTCAATTGAAGTTCATAGGGGTCTGGTCAGTTAACGAGATCGCAGTTCAACGTTTACCGGAAAAGATTGATTCCCCATACTAGCGTACGCGCACAAACTAAAAAGCCGCTAATGTTAAAATAGTAGTATTTGTAATTCGGTAGATCAACTTTACTTACAGTAAAGTTAACTATACTAACTGCAAGTTAGGTGTATTGTTTTGTATAATCATACTGTATTTAATTGTAAGTCAAGTGCAATATAGCTCTACTTCATACTAGGGCACAAGCCAAGCAATTAACCATATAAATTATTGTGCAGACCGGCTAGCAGTCTGCTAAACCTAGAACAATACATTCACCACTTGACCACGCAATACTACTATTTCTTCAACCAATCGAATCGACAACGTTGTAAAGTCTAAAGCTCTACCAACAACATTAATTATATTATATTTTGAAAGGACTGTGTTAAAGGTATCGCTTAAGGTAGTTGGATACTGTTTATAATTTTATATGAAGAAAGAAGAGAAAAACCTCTGTTAAAGAGCTGTTATAAAGCTATGTAAAAAGGAGTTACCAGGTTATATAACAGATAAAGGCATGTTTCCATACGGTTTTCGAGCGGTTATAAATTACCGTAGAAGTATAAATAAAAACTACTAGAGCTAGATACCTGGTAACTATCATCCTAGGTATTAACTTGTAACATTAACCTCCAGTTTAAACCCCACCTACACTTTATAATATGGTATAAACAGCGGTAAAACGTCTTAGAAAGGTATAGCAGGTACGTAATAATAGCTTCAAAGTGGTTTGGAGTATTATAATATCGTGCAAAACGTTTTAGCTATCAAACAGTTCGTTATCGCATAAAAGGTATCAATATTAGCCTTTCTGTTACACTTTCTATGAATGGTTTCGTACCCCCCCCCCTTAAAAATATAAAAATTACTTTATACAATAACCTTTCTATATAATCAATATCTTTACCTTACTATACTATGAGTATTCTGGTATCCTTCCTCCTTATGAAAGAAGAACTTCTTGTTATTAGTAACGAGTATATTATTATCTATCGTGCATCCAATTTATATGTATCCGAATAATATTGGTAAATAAACATATTTTGAATGAATTTATAAAATACTTTGTAACTCTAACGACTTTTATTAAAAATCGAGCGTGGGTTCAAATTCGTATAACGGTTTATGAATTATTAACTGACGGTTAGATATCGGTGCCCGGTACTATTTGTATGCCTTCGGAGCAATTAATTATAAGTTTAATTACATATATACCCCATTATATGAAACTTCTAATATAAACAAAGTGATAAATAAGTTGTTCGAAATCTACCTAGCCTTTAACATTTAAAATTAAAGTGGATTGTTTATTTATAAGCTGGCTTTTAAGTATCCACGAGCGGTTTAATAACGTAAAAATTTAGTTTATAGTAGTTTAAAAGGCTATTAGAGTGTATCGTGTAACGTAGGGGAAAATGAATACCCCTAAGAGTATAGGTTTGATAACTATCGCTTTTGTTTGCTTGGGTAACCTTCGAGCCATATAACTCTCTAACTAAAAGCGTGGTTTCAAGGTAATTAAAGTATATTAAAAGTGAACGTGGGTATCGAAATCAATGAACACGCAAGAATTCTAAATATAAATAACCAAATAGTCTATCAAAGTATCTGGAAATATTAATGGTGAGTTGGATAGTATTGAAAAGGAATTACATAAATTGGTCGAAATATGTAAAAAAATACATTAGATGCTAACGATTTTGGCGAAGGTTTGGAAAACGATAAGTATCAAAATATAATTAAGTAGTTTTGGTCGTAATATTTATAAAAGTTAAGTATATACTTGGTATCCATAAAATAACGGTTTTTACGTCGTTGAATAACGTAAAATATAATATTAAAGTTTACGTACGGTATAGATAGAAAGGCTTATTATAGTATTCGGATAACCTATGAAATGATTGAAAACTCTGAGGATTGTGATATTAAAAAAAAATTTAAAAAATGGATTTTAGGTTGGGTATATATAAATTATCCATTCAATTAATACTTATCGTTTTAGAAGGTCGTTAAATTAGGAGTAGTTTAATTAGAGTTTATTTTTGGTTCGTAAAAAACTTTTGATATTATATTTAGGTTTCGTTTTACTGTTGTCAATCATAAATTCAATAGTTGGTAATTAAAAGTCGCGTGCGCGTAGGCTCGGAAACGGGTCTGAAACAATTCAAATAAGTTGGTTTATATAAAACCAGGGATATTTACCTATTAAAACGGTAAGTTTAACAGAAAGGATGTCGAAAATACGTGTACTACGGTATTTTCCACAAAGCTAATTTAACTTTTGTCGAAAATTTATGTGTTATATATTTTTTAACAAAGTTAAACATCAATTCCGACCCATGACCGTTTTGAGAGAAAGCGTTACTTACTGACGGCTTTTTATATATTATTATATAGCAGGTATTGCGGTTTATACAAACTTCGTAATATCGCAAATATGGTAGATAAAATTCTTAACTTTTATACGCCGTTTGGTAGTGAAAATGAATAAACGTTAAACTAGTTAAACAGGATTAACGTAACAATTGTAAGTTACGAAATAACTAGTTAATACCTATAGTTATTATATTTTTATTATTTAAAATTCATTAGTAAGCAGATAGTAATCGATTTTATTTAAATTATATATGTATTATAGAGGAGCCTATGTACTTGAAAACCTTTTAATTGGTATATTTGGTTACTCCGTTAGTTTCGAGGTATAATACGATATTGATAAGTTACTTTACTCTCATTAAATAGTAAAAGCGTTTTCAAAACCTACCAATACAATTTAAACCTCAATTACTTTTTATTTTACAAAAAAAAACCTACAAAACCATTGATAATGGCTTAAAAACTGTTTTATGTAAGTTTCGGCATTTGTAGTATTTATTATCTTTAGGATAGAATATTTATTTAAACCGTTTATAATAAATATAAGGTAACGTAGGTAGCTGTTACTTTTATAAGGGAGGTTAACCATAGAGTCGATAAAATTTTCGCTTTAAATCCGTTTAAAAATCGTTAGGGGTTTAAGGAAACTTTTTTCAACAATCTCTCTAGTAGGTCGTACGTTTACAAATATCGTAATTCCGGTAAAATTATCGGTTCGTATAGTATAGCCTGAGTCAAAAGTACGTTTTGGAAAGGATAGCAAAAGTAGTGTCGCAGCCCAAGTGGCTAGTAAAAAGTAAATTATAGGTAGTTTATAATGATACGGCAGTAAGTGGTTTGTAAGCGGGTATCTAAATACGGTTACGAAATCGTAAAATACTGGCATTTTTTACTAAATATTTAGAAATAAAAACCTTAAGTATTTGGTTGTCGTTAATACGAATATCTGCAGGAAAATACTGGTTGCTTATACGTACTGTACGAATTAAACGAGGGTAATTGTCGTCCCAGGTAATAGCGGCATTCTAGTTACTTTAAGGTCGATATTGGTAAAAGGTTCACAAACCTTCGGGGAAAATTCGCTAATGATGGTTAACTTGAAAATATACGTGCGCTAAAGATATTTCAAAGCAACTTATTTAGGAAGTAAAAACTATGATTCACGGTTTAAAAGCCATGGGTAAGAATGATTCAAAAATATCACGATTAAATCGAAATAATATATTATGTTATGCGTCGTCGTCCTCTTCATTATAAACTAGTTTCAAACGAAATTGAGGAAGACGTTTCGATTGATGAATTTGTTACTTGTGAAGTCGTTTTGAAATTATTTAGTATTTTAAGTCTTTGTAATTTTTTTAAAAAAAATCAAAGGGTAGGTTGTACCCCAAAGTTCCGCATTCTATTCTCTTAAATAACTTATAATACTAAATAATTCCTTGTTGTAAATTTCGTAATTATTCTTGGCTGGTGATGAATGACGAAACTATTATGTTATTGAGCGTAGATTAACAGGATTGTTAGGTTAAAGTAACTATTTTTCTAAGGCGTAACCAGAGTATTCGGCTTTTAAAACAGTGTCGCAGTTGGGATTCACTCAATTGAAAACGTGTTTGAAAATAAATCTAAGTTTGAATCATTCAAAGGAATTTTTTTCTTGAGTTTCTAACGAAAAGGAGCATTTATCCAAGTTGATCGAATTAAATATGTAACGATTGTAATATAATCGTAAATAAAGTGCTGATATAACTTAGAAAAATCGAAGAAAAAAAAACCTGTATTTTCAATATAAATGTGGAATCCGTTTATTTACAGATAGCACCTAGCATTTCCGAGTTTATACGTACGTCAACTGGAGCTTTAATTACAAATTCTACGCAATTGTTTTTTTAAATACCAAACTTATACTTAGATATGTCGAAATTGAGTTTAATGATGTTTAGGGTGTTCAATACCTACTTAATCTAAATGCTGAGATCGTTAAAGGTGTTTTTTCAATATATACAAATATTTTTTACGTAAAAGAAATATAAAATATCAAAATTTGTGTGTGACGAGTTATGAATATACCTTCAAAAGTTAGCCAGCACATTATAAAAGCCTAAAGGGGTAATAAGTTACCTAGAGAAAATTAAACCGTATACAGAATATAATTTTTTTCCCCTCTCTTTGATACTGAGTTTAGGAAAACCAGCTTTAATATCTCATTTCCAAAATTATTTATTTTGGAAAATATTTTCAAATGGTTTTTCAATAAGTGGAAAAACGTATCAGTTTACTTTTATAGTAGTGTTGAGGTTTCAGTAATCGATGTAAAAAAGTAAATTATTCCTAAGTTTTTTTAACAAAAAGTATGGGGGTACCTATTAAGAAGTTATTTACGCGGATATTGTCTTAATCGAGTAATTCAGTTAACATTCTTTATACGGAGTTTTCCCCACTATATACCGTATGACAAGCCTTATAGTACTTTTAAAGGCAGGTTTTAATTGTTGTTTTAAAAGAAGATTTTGTAATTGGCTTTAGAGCGGTAAGGAAGCAGCTGGTTTTTTAAAACTTTATCTAATAAGGGCTCGAACTTTATAAAGGCATCAGGAAGCTTTTCGTTAATAGAGACGAGTAATTTTAAGGCGAACTTTTTACCAATATATTTAAGGGAGATGACGGTGAGCCATATAGTAGCGATTTGGTTTTTCCGGATCTTTCGAAGCATAATACCTAAGGTAGTGGCATTAATTCTTTTGGGTTATCTCTGTATTAGCGTATACCTTCGTTTATAAACACGGTAGTTACCCGTTCATTCCAAAAGTAATAAATGTTTTAAAACGACGTAGATTAACTGTTCGTATTTTATTTAAAGTTTACATAAAATAACGTTAGATCATGAATAGTCCATAATATAAGCTTATATCTGATATCATTATTAATTAAATTTAATATTGAAAAGGGTTATAAAATAAGTTATAAGGCGAAACTAAGTACGTAGTATATGATTTTACCGAATCGTTAGAGTGATATAAGGATACGTGGTAACTTTGATCGACGAGTAAATTATTCATTCACAAAATTATAACATATATAACCTATATTTTTTGTAATCTTTGTAAATAAAATGGAATTATAAAGCAAATTTAATTTAAATAGAAGGTTTTTTATAAGTTAGGGGTAAATTATGTTATGGACTCAAGCTATTGGTCATTGAGTCTATATGTTACGTGACTATGTACGTAACGGGATAGGTAGTACACGGTCCGAGCCCGGTTCGGATGCAGACCGGGCACAGCCCGAGCATAGACTGGGCATGATCCAGGTACGGATAGGATACGGTCTGTGCACGGCACGTATAAGGGCACATAACGAACTAGGTACTAGCCCGGCTTATAGGTCCAATACGGTAAGTTACGGTAACTTTTTCCATTTTTTTACCATACATTAATAATAAACTCTATTTGGTACTTATTTGACTTATTATCGTAAGTCGGATTATGATATATTATTAAAGTTTTTTCTATTTTGTAATAAAAAATTATATATAATAAAAAATTGACAATAAACGTGAATAATTTCATATCATATTTTAACTTTATCAGGGAAGATAGAACGTCGATGAATATCTAGTTTTTCACTTTTATAAATATACTTTTTACATTTTCGAGACCAACTTAAACCGATATTTTCTATTTAGAAAATATTATAGGTTATATCGCGTCAATTATATAACCATTATAATAGCCGAGTTAATCGACTTTAATTATTAACTTTATGTTTAACTTCGTGTAAATCATAATAAATATTTAATAACTCGAAGCTGAATTAGCCGCGATTTACGTTAGTTTTTCACCGGCTTAAGGTAGGTGAAAACGACATAACCTACCGCAACTCGACAAATCTACCTTTACGTAGGCTGTGACGGGTTAAGCGATCGAATTTATACTAAAACCAAATAAAATATAAATCGAAAAAGGTTGGTATACGTTCCTTTACGTATAGGGATATTACACGGCGACGGTAAAATAGGCTAATACAACGTATTACGAGGCTGGAAGGTACAAAGGTATATATAATGTAAGGAAGTTTTTTTAACTATATCGAGGCGGTTTTTAACGATATTTACCATATAAATAAGGTATTGATCGAATCGAAAAGCTTAGTTATAAACTATAAGAACTTATAGGTATGATTCGTTATTAGGTTCTTAATACTTTGAGTTTAAGCGGGCGGTTTAAATTGGCCTCCGGTGGTAAAGTATAATTACTTTTGTTTTCGTGTATCGTTATATATTTGCGACAAATTTATTACGGCACATATTCGTCTCGTAAACTATATAGTAGCCTTAAGAAAGTACTATAAACCCGATGATAAATTAAAGGTTTCAAATTTAAAAAGTTGTTTTAGTTATTCATTAACGAAACCCGTGTAAATTTAACGGTCGAATAGTTATATAGTTATAACAAAAGTTTACGTTTTTAAAGTACCTTTATTAAAGGGCCGTAGTAATTGTAGCTAATTATTTTAATAAATCCGTTCGGTACGCGTTCAAAAAGAAATACATAGGGTAACGTAGGCGATGTTAAAGGAATATTGAATGAAACTTACCTCGAAACATTACATACGTTATAATTTATCGGACCATTATTAACGTGGTTACGAATTTCACTCGGTATTACTTTTTACGTAAGTATATACGGTTTCAGTAGAAAAGATAAAGGAAGGTTTTTTATTAACAGCAACAAGTAAAACCTACCTCCTAAATATAATTTAGTTTAAAAGTTATATAACCTTAACGACGTAATTGTAAAATGGAATGAAAAGGAATTTGATTCAATTAAAATATGTATAAATAAAAATCTATTTTTTATCCTTATACTTTTTAATAACAATAACTTTTTAAATGCTTAAATAGATTTGGGCTGTAGTTATTATCATGTTACGAGTAAAATTTTAAAATAACGGTTAAAATAAAGTAAATTCGACTATTATATTTTCGAAATCTCGACATGATATCAGGGTTACTGTAAAATACGCGTATTACCTAAATAGCAAATTTTTATATAAATATTAATAAATAATCGAACCAAATATTAATATATATTATTTCCGGAATAACGTAGGATATCATTTTTGAAATACCTTTGGTACGATATTAATAGGTGTTTATAAACGTTAACGGTAATCATTTAGTAATTTAGGGTTAGGGAAACTTAGTTATTAACATAATAGTGGTACGTTTTAAAACGGTGGATATATAAAGAGTGATAAATTCAGGGTTTTCCGGTTTAATATAACGTCTATACCAAAAGGTATAATGTACGGGGAATCTGTTCCGGTTAACTTTTGCTATAAATATTTGTAAAATAACACGAATTTTACAAATGACGGCGACGATTAAGATTAAGGAAAAAGAGGATTAATTTTTTTTACCAAAATTAGCAAAATTTCGCGATCTATTCGATAAAGATAAGGTTATAACCCTATCCCTATATAAGGGGAAACTCAATTATCACATTTATATTAAATGAAACCAAAATAGATTCTTACTAAACCGATTATAAAGGATGTCATATTTGATATTGAAAATAAATTTGTAAACTTCGACTACAGGTTACGAAGTTAATAAATAAAGGCTAAATTCGGGTAAATTTTTTATCGGTTATAACGTTGATATTCCTCATCTTCAAATTAAAAGGGAATTAACAGTTTTATATCAATCATTTTGTAATGAATAAAAATACGAAATAAAACCGTTTTCTATTACTTTTAATGAAGAAAACCTTACGTATGTTATCGAAGTCGATATAGTTTTCGAAGTTAGATATTCGAATAACTTTTCACCATATCCAGATTATACCCAGGTAAAAGAAATGAATGGCATTTCGTATGTAATTTGGGTTATTTAAACAATTAATTACCTTTTTAGGCTAACGGAAGTGCCAACGACGTTTTAACGATATATTAAATATATGATAACGGATATTTTGAATAATTTCGTTATAACGTACATAAATGACCTTTTAGTATTTTTTCCCCGTGTTAAATAAAATTATATTACGAAAATTCGCGTATTTTTGAAACGTTTTCGTGATGCATAGCTAAATTTCAACTTTAAGAAATATAAATTCGTAATCAGAAAATAAAAATACCTAAATTTTATTATAATGGTCAGGATAGGTATCCGGGCAAATCCCGAAACAGTCCGGGTAATCCGAGAGTAAAATTTACTACATATTATCCAAAAGGTTAAAAGTTTTTTGGGATTTGCCAATTTTTATCGTAATTTTATTAATAATTTATTTAAACTAACGAATTATCTCGTCCGGCTAACGAAATAAAGGATTTGTTAAACCTGGATGGAACAGGAAAATCATACGTTTTAAACCTTAAAGGATACCTTCATTATAGGTATGATTCTGGTATATAAGGATTTAAATAGGTTAACGGTAGTGAAAACCGATTATTCGGAAACGATGTTAAAAAGGTTTTTGTCGTAACGGGGTAAGAATAGCATTTTAAAACTAATAGCTTACTACTTCGTACGTTTAACAAATACGAAACATAATTATATTATTTATAATAAAGAGTTTTTCGCGGTGGTATCTTATTTTAAAGCGTAATCTTTCTAATTACTTAATATTCGTATACTTTTTACGATTTCAACGAATGATAAAAAATAGAATATTTCTTTTCGCTGCGTTTAATTTCGGAACGTTAGGTTAAATAGGCCGAAGTCCTTTCGTTTTTTTTAATACTACTTACGATATAAGCGCGTAACTTAAGGCGCCCGCCAGGATACTTTTACCCGAAAATCATAACATAGACCTGAAGTTGAAGAACGTCGTATACGGGTTTTTTAATATATTTTTATTATTATATTACATATAGTATTAATAAGCTTATTTATTTAAGGAATATAAATTATAATAGGCTATGTAGATAAATTTAGCGAAACGGAGGCTTAGTTATTAAATCTTAACGATATATATCCTAAAAGTAGGCCGGAGGTTTTTGAAAGTCGCTGAAAACGATATCGCCCCAAGCCTGACCCATATTTGGGTCGTTATTGGGAATAACGCCAGGGGATTTTAGTACAACAAAACCGGCGGTATCTTTACGAATTCGGTCTGCATTAAGCCCGCCGATATTACTAACACCTAGTAATTAATTTATTTTTAAACTGAATACGTTAACGTAATTATAAAAGTAAGGAGTAACGAATAACCCATTATATAAAATTCGTTTATTGGGAGTTTCCGAAGGTATTAAACGTTTTTGACCTAAAATAGGAAAAATAATATAAACCTCAGATTACAAAATTAACCCGAAGGGTATATTATGTTACCGTAATCTTTTATAATTATTAAGTTAAGAATTATTAACAATAAAGATTTTATGATCACTTTACGATTTACTTATCATAAATTATTTAACTAAAACATTTTATTTCGCGTTTTTTAATGGGATTACTATTCAAATGGAATGATCGTAAATACACGACGCTTATATTAAATATATACGTAATATAATAGAACGAAGCTTTATTATAATTTACGATAAGGTTTCCTTTAAGCTCTCCTTATCTCAAATTAGTGTTAAACGTATATTTTTATCGATTTCATAATCGACTTACCAATTACCAAAAGCGGCCCCCGATATTTATTAGCTATTACAAACCGGTTTCTTAAGTTTACCCAACTTAATATTATGTAGTTTATAATTACCGATACGTATACGGAACGTTTTTAGGATATATAATGAAAATTTTATGGATTTTTAGCTTTTATCATTAATAATCGCGGTTCGAATTAGGTAAACGTATTTTAAACAACTTTATATTTCCTAATAAAAGTTAAATTACCTTTATTTACGGTGTATTACCTATAAGTAAATAATGATATTAAATAGGAAAATCAAAAAGTTTAAAAGTATTTATATATTGTTGTTACCTTTTCGTAATATAATTTAACTGTTGGAATAGTGGTATATGCGGTGCAGTAGGTCAGCTTTACGTACAGTAAAGTTGATTGCACTGCAAGTTGAGTGTATTGCTTTGTGTGGACTTACCGCATTAGGTGTAAATCGAGTACAGTACGCTGCACTTCACTCTAGGGCACGGGCCAAACACTTGGCTATACAAATTACACTACAGACCGGCTAGCGGTCTGCCAAACCTAGAATAATAGATCTACCACTTGACCACACAATACTACTGTTACTTTGAAGACCAATCGAATCGATAATATTACAACGTCTAAGGCCTACCAACACTGATCAATGCTTATTAGATTAAGCACAGATAAGCTAAGTAGAAAAAAAAAGCTACTTTCTGGTTACGCTCTACGTTAACAACGGCGGCTAGAGTAGAGGAAAGATTCTTACGAAGGGCTTCTATTAGTATTGCGCCAGTCCCCAACGACAGGAAAACAGAGAAAACTTTTGGGTTACGCCAGTTTACAACGGTAATTTAAAAGTAAGCGACGGTATTACTACTTGAAAACACTAAGAAATCTTCATTAATTTTTCTTTAAGACGTTAATATTGACTGTTAGAAGTCTTAAAGTTCGTAAAGTTAGCAAACGGCTAATTTAGTACTACTGTGGGTGCTACTACCACAGAAAAATACCTAAGTCTCTACGCTAAACAATAAATAACCTTCGCCCTCTACCACTAACAACGACCTTCGACCTCACCTTCTACATTAAAACTTTGCCTATACTTTACTCTTTTCACTACCTTTATATTAATTCAATCGTCAAGCTTGCTGCTATGAGCGAAAACAATAAGAATCGTTAAGTCGCGCCAAGAAAGCCACGTTACGCGACCTCTCGCTAAGTCGCCAAGTTTCCACGCGACTTCACATCAAAACATCAAGTCCCTACGCCTAAAGATCACCAAGTTTATCGCCTTATACGCCTATACATCCTACACAAACCAGAACCTCAAGATGTCCACCGTTAGCGCTCAATTTAAAGCTATTACCGACTCCGAAAGAAAAGAAGTACTTAAAGCACTCGAACCTATCTTTGCTAAGTACTACAACAGTAAACTTTGGAAAGAAGATATTAATTAGGACTTAACCGAAGGATACCTTACCATCTTCGTTAGCCATTATATCGCTAATTAAGACGGCGGCGAAAAACTTAACCGCAACAGTCGTACCTTTCATAAGTATAGTAAGTTTTTCAACGACTAGACTATGAATATATAAAAGAAGATATAAAAAACCGTTAAGTCTAAATTAAAGGAAGAATTTAAACGCCGAGGGATCTACGTGTCGGAAAAAAGCTTTATAAGGTTAGCAGAGACCTTGTTTAATTTGGCCTAGCTTAAAGAATGCCCCTAAGACCTACATCATAAAGGAAAAGGGGTTAAAAACTTTAACACCCTTATACACGATCCAAAAGACCTCCCCTTTACCCTTAGTTAAGTTAAGCCTCTTTATTCGTTAACGATAAGAAATCTATTAACTTGTTTAGCGGTTTAATACTACCACGTAACAACGTGGAGTATGCCCTTAGCAGCAAAAGAGCATACAAGGCAAGGGCTGCCAATGCGGCCAGAGGTATTGACGTTAACTCTTTATACCAGTTAATTAAACAAAATCGTCAGGCCTCCCAAAACATCTAAGAATCCATCGACCCTTAATAGTATAATCGCCAAATACTTTAAAAACTCTTTCCCTTTAGATTTTCTTGCGTACGAAAGCCGATTATAGGTCCTATCATAGGACTTCACCCCTCGGGTCAGGCGATTAGCAATTAACCTTAGCACTGGACCTCGGAACCTCCAAGATTTAAACCGCCAGGAAATACCGACTAAACCTGAGATGACTATCGTGATTTTTCTTTGAAACCTATTAAGATAATAAATATTAATTATAAGCTGATGACGGATTTGGCTAAAATCTGGGATGACACAAAAAAGTAGAACGAAAATCCTTATAATCTTTTCGACATCAAGATAATGCCTTTCCTAAATATTTGTAAGTGTATGGAGGTTTTACTTTCTAGTTTTTACTTACTATTTTCCGAAATCTTTATAAGTTACACCAAAAACTATTACTTAACCTTTTTAACGAATGCCAATACATTTCGTGAAATATACGATAGTATAAAGAGTTACTTCGAATACGACGCCCACCTCGCGTAATATCATACAAACTGAGCTACTACGCGGTGAACTATAATAATGGTAAAAAAAAAAAGGAGGGATTACTAATCAATATTCTTAATTAAATATTTGACAAGTTAATGGTATATTAAAAGGTAATTATGAAAGCCTACATTGGAAAAACTATATTTCGTAAACAGGTACAAACAGCAGTTACGGATATTAGCGAGTTCGAATACGCCTTATAACACCTAGATTCCATCTGCGAAAGCTTTTTTAACTAGTTACATTCCTCGCTTATCACTGTAGTAATATGTATATCAAACTCGCTTAATATATACCTCTAAGCCGGTAACTTCCTTAACGTGAATAAAAAAGACCTTATGGTAGCTAATTACGTTAACTGCAAATACGGATGCCCTCAACGTCTGAGGTTTAGCCTATCGACCTCAGCCCTAGACTAAAGACAACACTTAAGTTAACGCTAATAAAATTCAAGCGGATTTATTAATCGTAAACATTGTCGTTGTAATAATGATAAGAGATATTAAATCTATGGCAAAGCTAACTGTTAGTCAACTCGCTAACCCCCCGCCAAGCGTAATAATAGGAAAGTAACGTACTACGTTCAATACTCCATTACTTCGGAATAATATTACTTAAATCAAATTGTAAATGTTAAAGGCGATACGCTAATTGATGTCGTTAACGCTTTTAGGCAGATTAAGTGGCGCGAAGATATTTTTTTTTTTGGCACGACAGCCCAGTAATTAACCGACTATATATCTTTGTACCGTTTAGTAAGTGTAAACCCTTACCTTTACCCTAACTATACCCCTAACACCTTATATACCTTTAACTTTTGCGATCGCTACGCGTATTATATGTTTCAAAGTATTATACCAGACACTAGGGCGGTAAGATATTCAATAGGGGGTTATTCGTAATATATGGAACTGCGGAGGGAAAGTACTACAGTCATTTAAATTAATTGTCACAATGCTAGCAAAGCAAAAATTGGCTTTGGCCCAGGCGAGCAACTATTGTTATTAGAGACAACGGGAGTTTAAACTATTATAGGAGCAATCACGTTTCACATCCTTAAGTCTCTTACCCCTTTCTTACTTTGCTTGAAAAATATAAAGAATTTCAGTGTTAATATTAACGTTAACGCGGACGAGCTGATTAAGAATAACTAAATGTTTCTACTCGAATTTAAGTAGGAATATCTATGGTTTTACTTTTAAGGTCCAGAAGCAGTGGTATTAAACCCAACGGAGCCGGAGATGCGTTAATTACACCGAAGTTTCAATCACCCGGCTATTAACAAACTATACAAAGTCTTAAAGTCCATAGGATATAACGATATGAAATATTCTGCCCTAAAAGCCATTAAAAAGCTTTGTTACCACTGTTAAACATAAATACAAACTCCTAAGAGATTTAAGTTTATATTAAAAGACGATAAAAAATTTAACTAAAAGATCTTTGTTAATGTGTTTTACTTAGATAAAAAGCCTATTGTTTACGTCGTTAACTCTGCAATCTCTTTCCACGAAGTTAAGTTTATAAATTCTCTTTCTGCAAAGGATACATAGGAAATATTAAGGATGCTGTGAATTAACACGTACTTGGGTCCACCTAACATTGTTGTTCACGATACCGGTACCAACTTTGTGGCGATGGAGTTTTAGAAAGATGTTAAGATAATGGGTATCTAGTGTAAACAGGTACTTGTAAAAGCCCACTAAAGTATTAGAAAGGTTAAAAGAGCACACGACTTCGCCAAGTATATAATATCATTATGATAAAAATTAAAAGCTTTACGGATCTAGAGGCACGCCTATAAATGGTAGTAAAAGGCCTTAATAACACCGTGGGTTCTAAAAGCTTAGTGCTAACGCTCCTAGTCTTTGAAGCGTACCTACGCCTAACAAGTGAATCTCTACCTTCAGCAAGTACTCAGAAACGTGCTATGGCCTACAATAAAGCCTTAAGGGAACTGCAAAAAGAATCGGCACGCCTCTAAGTTAATAACTCCCTTAAAATAAAAAAAGGGTCTATAACAATCAACGTACTTACTTTTCTACTATAAAGTGAAGTCCTTGTATAAAGGAAGTCGGGTAAATGGGAAGGGCAGTACAAGATATTGAATATCGTAAACTTTAAAGTAGTTATTAAAACTATTAACGGCCTTGTATTCTTTCGAACTACTGAGGTCAAGCCTTATATCAGATCTATTAACGATAAAGACCCTTAAGCCAAACAATCGAGCCAACACGAATCTCTTCCACCCGTTATCGATAAGCTAATAAAACGCTACCGGTGCAGACGATCCCCGAAAAAAAGGAATGTTAAAGAGGAGGAATACATACCGAGCTACATCTACAATACTACTTGAGTAAGTAAAAAAAAGAAGGATAACGAAGACTTGGTAGTAAATCTTAGGGTACAAGTGATTATTAAAACTTCCGGCAGACCTTTTAAAAAAAGATATAAAGTCGAGATCAATAACCTATTAATTCGAGATATAGTACAATTTGTGTTGAAAACTGACTTTAACCTCTAAAACCTAAACGTCACGATTTTTAAGTCAAGGATTATCTACGAGGTTAAAGGCAAAACTACGGGACAGCTTTATGAGAAATTACGACTAATCGCTTAAGAATACGGAGATAAACGTAAAGACTAAATCCTTACATAATAGCTAACAATTTAGAAAATTAACCAATGCTTAGTGATTGCCTTAGTAATAAGTTTATTAGCTAGGACTAAAGGTAAGTTTACACTTAATAATTATGATATTATATAAGCCTATATATAATTAGTAACGGATTTATAACGGATTATACTACTAAAGATATTACTAAAACTTCGTGCCATATACCCTTTAAATACGATAATACATTATATTAAGTTACTATATGTATTAGCCAAAGCAAGCGTTTACTAGTTCTATACTTACCAGTCGTACTTTAAATTACGGCTAGTAATAAAGTCTTTAACATAAAACCCATATTTACTAGTAATATAAAAAAGGAATTCAGCGTAATGGGTATACAAACAAACGATACCTTTTTCGTTGGAACTATTATCTTTATAGCATTAAAACAATAGGTGATTAAAGATCTCAAGTTCTGGAATTACAAACCGGTAACGACGTTGACAGAAAACACTTAATTCGATTTTAATGGATCGTTAATCCGTATTTTTAGTGTTAATACCGTTCTTAGCTTTCGCTAAAAGGGCCAGGGCGCTATTTTTGCCACAATCGAGAAGACTAACAAATCTAGGGCTTAACGGTACTTAAAATAACATGTACAGAGTAGCTATATTGCTATACTATGCTAAATGGAAACTTTATACGATTTATTTATTGCGGAATAAGCATAAATACCAACAGATAAAGATTTTAATCGACTGAATAAAAGGTTGGAGTAGCAAATGCGAAATTTGGACCGCGAAATCAATATGGTGCCAATCGATCTTTTAAAAGCCAAGTCAAAAATCTTTATAGATGGGTTCTTTATAAACAACATCGACTTATCTTTATAGATCGGCTTCTTAATAACCCTCGTTAACGAATATAGCCGTGAAGATCAGTTTGGTATTATCAGCAACCTTATTTACTAAACTTTCGTTAAATATAAAAAGATTACATGAAACGTACTGGCTTCAGAGGTTTACAACATGATAGCGGGCTTTAATATGAATATAGCACTATAAAAGACCCTTGACCACATCACCAAACAGCTACGGATTCCTCCTATCCCGGTGGTAATCTGTACCGACTTAAAAAGCTTCTTTGAATACCTTTTAAAACTCGAAACCACTAGTAAAAAGCGCCTAATAATCGATGTAATAACACTCCGCGAAGCTTACTAAGGGAGGAAGATCGAGGAGTTCCGATAAATTGATAGCAAAGATAATCCTACAAATTCTATAACAAAGGATACGCCAAACAAAGCCCTGGAAAGGTTTGTAGATAACAACAAGTTAATTATACGTATCGAGGGCTACGTTAACCGGCTACCCGGGAAGCTCAAATCAAGTGATAATAAACTGAAAGACTGCCAAATAAGTAAAGGCTACGATGGTAACCTATTTGATTAGCATAGTTGAAATGGAAGCCTATAAAATCCTGTGGTAAAAGAACTTTTTATAGGATTTAATAAACCCGGACCTCGGAGCGACGGAGCAATTGAGGTTAAATGGGTTCAATTTACATGCAATTATGTGCATTTCAATATGGAAATCAACTGGAATTGACAGGGGTCTAGCCAGTTAACGAAAAAGCAATTCAGTGGTAACCGGAAAAGATTGGTCAGCTATACTGGCGCGCGCACACAAACTAAAAAGCCGCTAATGTTGGAATAGTAGTATATATAATATATTTGGTCAGTTTTACTTACAGTAAAGTTGACTGCACTGCAAATTGAATGTATTGCTTTATACAGACTTACTGCATTAGATGTAAGTCGAGTGCAATACGCTACACTTCACTCTAGGGCACGGGCCAAGCACTTGGCCATACAAATTACAGTGCAGACCAGCTAGCAGTCTGCCAAACCTAGAACAATAGATCCACCACTTGACCACGCAATACTACTGTTACTTCAAAGACTAATCGAATCGACAACATTGCAACATCTAAGACCTACCAATGTAAACCTTATATTTACTTATTTACTACTTCCCGATAAATAACCGAAAGTTAATACTTATCGAATATAATATAAACTGTCTGGTAAATAAATACGAAATATTACCTATTTTAAAAGTAAATGGGGATATGAAGTCATCAACAATTCTAACGGGGCGAATTACTATATTTTTAATTTATTTATATAAGGTAGTAAAACTAAATTAAGCGATAATATTTTATATTTAATAGCAAATAAAACCGGCAGCTAACTGTAGAAAATGTTTGAAAAAGTGATTTAAAGTGAGGTATTGGGTTTAGTTAAACTTTTATAATATTAAAACTACCTATTTCAATAGGAAACTAGACTAATTTTAAAATTAATATCGTATCGTTAATATTCCGACCCCATTTAATGTCGTTTTAAATAATTTTAGTAAATACCTTATATTTTATATAAATTTCGTTGAATTAGCGACTTCAAACCCCCTTTTCTCGCATGTTTTATCCGATATTCGCCCGGGATTACTTTCAATCGTTAACGACGTGAAAAAGGGTAAATACGAGAAATTTAAAGTTTAAAAATCTTTACAACAAAAACGGAATAAAGCATGATTCACTTTATATTAATTAAACAAAAGGACTATAATAAGTCGAAATAGAAATTACTAGAAAATTGGCAATATACCATAATTTTAGATCAATTTAAGATGTAATAGAGAGATATTCGGATTTAAAATAAAACAGGATTTGGACGTCTACGTTAAACTTATATTAAGCGATAAATGCGAGGCGAATCGCGTATACCTTGAAAAGAAAATATTACTCATAATTAAAAAAAATATTATTAATCGAGGTTATAATACTATAGGTAAGGCCGAGTAATTTTACCCGACTTTTTCGAGTATGTATCCACAATATAGCGATTTTCATCACGATTTAATAAAGATTTACTTATTCGTTATTATCATTATGATTATGTTTTAGCGAATATTAGAGTTATTAACGTTAAGAGCTTCATTATAATCAACTTCTAATATTAGGTAATGCCGAGGAAGGGGGACGATAAGAGACGTAACAGGTGTTAGTTAATATCAAAGAAGGGGGCTGGTAGAAAGCGGGACGAATATGAGGTGACGTTGAAAATAACAGATAACGCGAAGAGGAATGGGCATTGAGGGAGACCGATAATGGATAATGCGAGGAGTGACGGACGTTAAGGGAGGTCGATAATGACGGATAACATTAAAACGGACGGATATTAAAAGAGGCCGATGGTAATGGTTAACGAAGGGTAAGACGAAGGATAAGGTAAGAAAAACGACTCTTTAAGCGGGTTACCAAAAACTATAATATATTAGTTTAAACCCAGGCGATGCGGTCGGCCTAATTTACTAGTTTTTAGCTAAAATTAAGAAATAGATGCGGGTAAGATCGGGGATTATATAATTAAACTTTGGATATAGTTCGCTACATTTTATAAACCATAACTTATATTAATTGTAAAAAATATAATTTCCATAGCTGTACTATTTTAATTATTTAAGTCAAAATTACGAAGAAATATATAATAGTAGTCAAAAAAATTAGGGTAAAGACATTGCGCGTTAAAATACGGTTGGCCGAAAAAATCCTGTTTTGATAAATAGACAATATAGTAAAAGGCGACGAAAGGGTTTTAAAAGATAATAGACCCAAAAGGAAAAAGCGACGAAAACGTATAATTAAAGGGGTGACAGCTTATACAGCCGATACGATAGGGATTTTTTATACCCGAATGATATCGCGAAACCGGATAAATTAATTAACTAATTCAAAGAAATCGAGGTTGAAAACGGATCGATAACCCGAGATATTTCCATACGGCTTACGCGTAAGGAATGGGATGTATCTTTTATCCTCAATCATAATAATGAATTAACGTAAAAGGACGCATAAATCGCATAAAGTCGTAAATAAGTTTATTTTTTTAAATATATTACGAAAACCGATTGATTTATAATCAAATTCCACGTAAAATTCCTTTATGAATTTATCTTATTATAAATCTTTTATTACGTAGGATAACTATATGCCTAATAAACTCAGACGTAAGTAAAAGAACATTATTTTGTAAAAGAAATATATAATATATAAACGTTTTTAACTTATGACGGAGTAAATTTATTTTTATCCTCGTTATTACTAAAGACGAAAAGATTTTCCATTATATAAGGCGATTATAATAGGTAATTAATGGCAAGGTATTAATATATAATAGAGTAATATACTTTACGGGGTACCTTGTAATTTTTATTAGGAGCGCTGGAAGTAACGTAGCCTAAATAAGGTTTATTATATACGTTAGCTATAAAAGATGTTAAAGGAAACAATTGAAATATATTAGTGGGAATTATCAATTGAAATATATAGGGAGAAAGTAAAATAATTTTAAAAAGGGTAATTAACGAAAAAAAACGGTGTTAAAAAAGGAGGGGAAAGTTTTAAAGGTTACAGAAGCGTTTGTATTTATAAAAATTAGCGAAACAGATTCGACAAAGGTTACGTATTATTTAAGGCACGTTATACAATATGAAAGGTAAAAATACGGTATTAAACGGCGTGTTATACGATACCGGCAGTAAAAAGGGTATATTATACGGCGTATTAACGGGCGCGTTATAAAATACCGGCGGTAAGGTTAAGGGATATATTATATAACGTCGAAAGCCTAGGGTCAGATGGGCTAATACGTTATATAACTCGTTGTTCGATATCAACGGTAAAAGAGATGTATTATACACCTAATTCATAGGCTTATTATAAGGTACCAGTAGTAAAGTTAAGGGATGTATTATATAATACCGGAAATTTAGGGTTGACCTGATTAATACGTTATATAAAATGTTAAACGTTACGTTACCGGTTTACGCCTAACCCTCGTATTAAACGGGTAAGGCCTACGTTTCATATTTAATTAATAGGGCATCGTAACCCTTATATTGTTCGGGGGGAAAAAAGGGTATGTTATAAACTTAGGTTATTGGCTATTAGATTTATAGGCTATGTAACTGTATACGTAACGGGATAAATAGTACCCGGTCCGGCTCCGGTTCGGGTACAGACCGGGTATAGCTCGGGTGAAAACTGGATACAGTCCGAGTGCAGATAGGATACGGTCCGTACACAGCACGTATAAAGGTACGTAACGGGCTGGTCACTAGCCCTGCCCATAGGTTCTGCACGGTGGGCCACGATAGCTTCTTTTAGTCTTCCACCGTACCTTAATAGTAAACCCCATTGGCACCTACTTGGCTTACCATCGTAGGTCGGACCATAACAAATTATTGGATCGAATTAAAGTCTCTTCAACTTTTATATGCGATTGTATGTAAAAGTCACGCCTTTACTTCCTAAAGTTTATTTTTTGAGGGGTAAAAGTAAGGTAAATATTTATATTAACTTTCATATTGGGTCCGTTCGAACGTTATGTTGGATTTAGTAAATATGTACAAATACAATAACCGTTCGCATCGTACCGTAGGCATAAGCCAAGGTTTTTGCGACGGGAGAGTTCTGAATAGTTAATACAGGTAACGTGTTGCTTGAAAGAGACTCGAAAAGCGATTACGCAAATCATAATAACATCCCCATAATTATCGCGGGTAGGTACGTCGCCGTTACTACTCCTATTACATATCGTACCTCCGATACTAGTAATATTAACGTAGTCAACACTACCGTACCAAGTATAGAGTTTATAAAGTCGCCCGTTAATAAATTAGGCGCAGACGACTAATTTATTATAACTCGCAGCTATAGCGAGGGAAAACGTTGTATTAGTTAACGTATTATTAATAATTTCCTTTAAAATGGCTAATTTAATGGTAGATTCTTCTATATCGTTAACTTTTAAAAGAAAAAGGTTTTAGAAATGTTAAAAAGGACGTTAAAACGTTTATAGGCTTTTTACTTAATATTTAGAAACCGAATAATAATAATTTTAGTCGCGTTTAGGTTATAGTAGTAACTATGTAATATTATCATAAATATATCAGGGTCCTTACTATTACCGTCGTTGCCAAGGGTATAATAACTTATTATATGGTCTTTATAAGGCTTTTTGATTTTGGAAAATAGTGTTAAATAGTTTTTTTTATGTTAAAGAACCTTCAATCCTTACTTAATTTACGTAATATCGTAACTTTTCATACTTAAAAACGTAATTTGACGTCCGAAAATTGGACCGATTAATAAAGGAAAGTTTAAGTCGTTAACTTTTATCGAACGTGACGCCGATATCATAATCGAAGTTAAAGGAATCCGAGTTGTTATTGTCGAGTAAATTAACGCGGTTCCTGGTAGAGAATAACGTAATAATTATGTCATTTGTGGGTAACACAGTAAAATCTTTTTAAAAGGGGGGTCGTTTATAAAATTTACGTGTACCAGTAGTTTTAAATTGCCAAACTATATTTTTCAAAATATTCAATGAATTTATATTACGTTTGTCCAAATATAAAACATATTCGCGAACGATTTAATCATGTCTAACGAACTTTATACACAAGGTATCAGTAAAACGTTTGTAATAAATGATAAAAGAATCCTATTACACTATTAAAATACTTTGGAATTACCTTTTTATGCGTATATCTAGGAATTATGTTAAGGTTCAATGGTTTAGGTTAAAAAATCGAAAAAGGAAAACATAACCTTAGATTATAACCGTTTATAAATAATTATAATACTATTGGGAAAAAAGTTAAATTATATATAAAAGAACTGGACCGGAGCTATTGCTTGAGGTCGTTGGATACTATATATGATCCTCGACGAAGAAATAAGAGGAGAACTCCAGTTTAGGAGCTGTTACAGAGCTATAGAGAAATTAGTAACCCGGTTACGTGATAGGTGAGGGTATGTTCCTGTATGGTTTCCAAGCGGCTACAAAGCACTATAGGAGTATAGATGGCAACCACTAGAGTTAGATCCTTGGTAACCATGAGCCTAGGCACCAGCCTGTGATATACATATACAGTATAATTACGAAACTAGTGGTTTTTCTTTTTATGGGGTATTGAGTTAATGAAAACTAGCTATGAAGAAGAAACCAAATGATTTATTTAATCCGTAGACTTTATATAAAATAACGTGTGTATTTAAACCACCGAATGAATAAATTTACTATTATTATTGGAACAATATCAACTGTTATTTGTAGCAAGTTAATTATAATACAGCCAGTTAACTTTACCTACAGTAAAGTTGAATGTACTGAGTGCAAATTAGTTGATTATGTAGTGCCCGATTAAGACTAGGGCACGGGCCAAGAAATTTTTCATACAAATTAGTGTGCAGACCGGCTAGCGGTATGCCGAACTTAGAACAACTTACAACTCATCCACCACTTGACTAATACAATACTACTATTACTTCGACCAATCGAATCGACAACGTTGCAACGTCTAAAGTTCTATCAACACTGATGAGTGCTTATTGGATTAAGCACAAATAAACTAAGTAGAATAAGAAGCTACTTTCCAGTTATGTTTTGTGAAAGATCAAGGTAGAAGAAAAATTATTTCGAAGAGCTTCTGCTACTGTGTCGGTTGTTCATGGCATTACATAGAGAAGACCTCAAGATTACGTCTTTTTTTCATGGTAATTTAAAGGTAGCGACGGTACCGCTATTCGAAAATACCAAAAAATCTTCACTGGATTCTTCTTAAAGAAAAGCGGTGAGATTGGCCGCGAAAAGCCTCAAAGTTCATTAAGTTGGCAAGCGGCTAAGCCAGTATCATTGCGGGTATTAATACTGCAAAAACGACTAAGTCCTATGGCTTACAACTTTTAACTTTCGATCTCCACCAACAGCAAACAATCTCCGACCTTACCATCTATACAACCTTTCCCCTCAACACCAAGTTTTTCCTCTACATTACTCTTTTCCCGACCCTATGCCACTTAAATTATCAAGATCGCTACACTAAGCGAAATCACCAAATCGTGCCAAGAAAGCCACGTTGCGCGACTCTATGCTTCCAAATTGCCAAGTTTAACCTATTATAGACTCATGCTACTAGCCATTAAACCTGTAGGTTACGTGACGGTGCACGTAACGAGATGTGCAGTACCCGGTTCGAATGTAGTCTAGGTGCAGTCCGCGAATATTACGTGCAAGGGCACGTGATGGACTGTGTACAGACTGTGCATATAATTTCTACACAAAGAACCTCTCCAAACTTTTTTATTATTAAATATCACCTTATTTATTGGTATTATTTAGTATTTACTTAGTATATCTTCACAAGTCGAATAATAATAGATAATTGGTATTTTCAATTTTTAAAAAGAATATTCTTTTTAACAAATAAATCGATAACAATTATTAACGATTTAGTAATATATATTAATATGAGATAAGCTGCCAGAAAATACCTAGTTATATACATTTATAAATATATCTTCCAACTTTCCAACGTAAATATGAACCAATATATTTGATCTTTTGTATGTAATAAATGATTTTGTATTTACGTTAAAATAAATATAATAACCTGTTTAATCGACTTTAGCTTTCAATTTAGTCGTTTCGTATCTTTTTATATTCAATTTCGCCTAAGTTATTATCGTGATTTAGTAATTGAAAACCGACGTAAAAACTATTTAATGTGGCTTTTTACCGTTTGAAAGCGACCAGGAAACGATATAATTAACTATAATTATATCACCTAATTTTACTTAAACGGCAACGGGTTGAATAATCGAATTTATATTAAATATAAATAAAATGTAAACTAGAAAAAACCGATACGCATTTTTATATATAGGGATGTTATAAGTCGACTATTAAATGAGTAATTACCGTGTATTACGAATCTAGAGTTTATAATAGTATATATAATACGAATAGGGGTTTCGATTATATTTAGGCTAATTTCCACAACCTTTACCGCGAGAATGAAATTTCATTAGATTTGAAAGGATTATTTATAAACGATAAAAAATTATAAGTATTGACTGTTGTTAAATTTTGAATGTTATTAACTTAAATACGCATTTTCAATTGTATTTTCGATATTGAATATAAATACTTTTGCTTTCGTATTTTTCCTTGTATTTTAGATAAATTCATTATGAGAAACGTTAATTATATTATTTATATTACTATTGCGATTAAATAACGCGAATTTCTTTACGGAATTAAAGTTTTTAAATTTGAAACAATGTTTTAGTCGATAATTATCAGGCTGTATATAACTACAGCAAATAGATAAAAATGCAGTTATAACAGGTATTTACACCGTTTAAATATCTTTATCTAAAAACCGAGGTAATCATTGTCGGCCACCGTAATAAGCTCGTTTAATATGAATCTAAGACCAATGACGTCGAGCGACGTAGATAACGTCGAAAAAGCGTTAGGCTAGGCAAGTTAATAGGCATTACCTACGCTATAACTCTTCTAATAACTTCTAATTAGGTTACAAAATTCGCTCATATTTTCCTCCGATGTGGATATATACGGTTTAAGTCGAAAAGATTGATATATGTTCCCTATTATCAACGACTGGGAAAATCTAATTACTAAACACAATCTAGTTTCAAAGTAATTTGATTTTAATAACGGAATTATTAAATTGAAAGAAAACAAATTCAATTTAATCAAAATACATACACATGAAAATTTATTCTTCATCATTATACCTTTTAAAAACATTGACTTCCTGAATACCTAAGTCAGTTTTAGTTGTAATTATTATTTTATCGTAAACGGGCTTTTAACCAAGCAGTAAAAAAGAGAGTAAATTCAATTATTATATTTTTGAACATTAGGTATAGTATTAGGATTACGATAAAATATACGTATCATTTACATATCTAAATTTAATGTAGTTATTACGAAATGATTCTGCCTGGTATTAATATATATAATTCATGGAATAATGGAAGATATAATTTTTAATATATTTTAAATATGATATCAATAGGTAATTTTCAACGTTGGCTTAAATAGTTTAATAGTTGATAGTTAAAGAGTGTAAATAATTGATAGTATAATATTACGCTTTGAGTAGACATATAATCGGAGTATTAAAAAATATTTTTCTTATATTAACAACCTGATTTTGACGGAAAGTGTAATACATTGGGTATTAATAGCATTTGATTTTTATTGTGAGTTTTTACAAAATAACTTGACTTTTACAATCAACGACGCCAATGGTTACAAAAGGGGGGGAAAATTGGGTTTATTTCCCGTTCCAATTGTCGAAATTCCGTAATTCACTCAAGAAGAAAGGTAATAGTTTTACTACTGTATCCGGGGAAATTCGATTCATATATTTATAATGAATTAAAGAAAGATGTATTTTTATCGAATAAAGTATAAAAGCCGTTATAATTCATATTACGAAATTATTTTTTCGAATCTCAACCTTAATTTACCAAATTGATGCATAAATGTTAGGTATAAATATTTTTTCATTGGCCGCTACACTGATACTGTTCAATTTTTAAAAAGGGGTAGGGTGGCTGTTTTATATAGATTACTATTTTTTTCAATAAAATTATCGAATAAAATCGTTTCCTTTACTTGTAATAAAAAAATATATACACATATTATTTAAGTTCATGTAATTTATAAAGTTAGATATTCGAACAGCTTTTTTTATATCCGTGTTGTATCTGGGTAGAAGAAATTAACGGCTTTTTTGGTAGGGATTTAGACGTTGCAACGTTATCGATTTGAATCGTGGTCGAAGTAATAGTAGTATTGCGTAGTCAGATGGTGGATGTATTGTTCTAGGTTTGGAAGACCGATAGCCGGTCTGCACTGTAATTTTTATGGCCAATTGCTTGGCCCGTACTATAGAGTGAAGTGCAGCGTACTGCACTCAACTTACACTCAATACAATAAGTCTACACAAAGCAATACACTTGCAGTATGGTTAACTTTACTGTAAGTAAAGTTAACCAACTGCATTGCATGTAATACTATTCCAATACTAGCGGCTTCTTAGTTTGTACGTGTATATTAGTATAGCTAACCAATCTTTTCCGGTAACCACTAAATTGCCTCCTCGTCAATTGTCCAGATCCTTGTAAATTTTAGTTGACGTTCAAATTGAATTGCACCTAATTAGGTGTAAATTAACCCTATTTGACTTTAATTGTTCCGTTATCCTAAAGTTCGAGTTCATCCACTCCCATAAACAGTTCTTCCTCTGTAGGCTTTGACAAGCCTCTACTTCAACCATGTCACTTAAACAGGTTACTATCATTAATCCCAAACTCCTAGCAGTCTTCCAGTTTACCAACACATTCTTGTTTACCGTTACATAATTTGGGCTTTCCGGGCGGCTTATTAACATAATCTTCGATACGTATAGTTAGTCTAATACTCTTCACAAAATTTTTCAAGGCCTTATTTGACGATGATTTCGTTATAACGTTAGCAGGAATATCCTTTCCATCGATTTATCGGAACTCCTTAATCTCCTTCCCTTCGTAGGCTTTATAAATTGTCATTAAGTCGATTATCAGGCGTTTTTCGCTAATGGTTTCGAGCTTTAAGAGGTATTTAAAAAGACCCATTAAGTCGGTACATATTACTACCAGAATAAGAAGAATCTTTAGCTTCCCGGTAATAATATTAAAAGTTTTCTACAATTCCATGCCTATATTAAATCCCACTATCATGAAGTAAACCTCCGATGCTAACAGGTTTCATGTAATCCTCCTACATTTGATGGAGGTCTAGTAAATTAGGCTATCGATAATATTAAACTGGTCGTCCCATTTGTCTTCGTTGACGAAGGTTATCAAAAGTCCAATTTGTAAATATAAGTTGTTGTTGTTTGTAAAAGATCCGTTCGTAAAGATCATTAGCTTAGCCCTTAAAAGATCGATTAAAACCATATTAATTCCGAGGTCCAAATTTCGCATTTGCCACTCGAGCCTTTTGTTCAACCAGTCAAAGTCTTTATCCGTTGGCTCTTGTACTTAAACTGCAATAAATAAGTCGTAAAAGGATTTCTGTTAGAATAAGGTAGCAATATAACTACCTCGAGCACATCATTACAAGTACCGCTGAGTCTTAACCTCGTTAATCTTGTTAATTGTAGCTAAAATAACGCCCTAGCCTTTTTGGAGGAAGCTAAAACCGTTATTAACATCAAGCATACAGATAAACAATTTATTAAAATTGAATTAACTATTTTCCATCAACGTCGTCACCGGCTTACAATTTAAGAACTTGGAGTCTTTATTTTCTTATTGTTACAATGCCACAAAGACAGTCGTTCCGACGAGAAGGGTATCGTTAATTTACATACCTACCATGCCAAAGTCCTTATTTTATATCACCAGCAAACACGGGTCGTATATTAAAAACTTTATCGCTAACTGTAATTTAAAGTGCGATTAGTAGTTTGGGAATTAGTAAACGACTACTTTAGCCAATCCATAAAGTGGCTTAATATAACGCATTAACTTGCCTAAAAGTTAAATGATACGGAGTTCTTATAGTAATTCTAACAGTACGATCCGTCGTAAATCCGTTATTAACTGCGTATAAGCTTGTTTATATTACATTTATCAAACGTAAACTTACGTTTAGTTTTAGCTAGTAAGCTTATTAACAAAGAGACTACTAAATGCTAGTTTATTTTCTAAATTGTTATCGATTATATAAGGATTCAGTTTTTACCTTTATCATCGTATCCTTAAGCTATTACTCGTCATTTTTCGTACGGTTACCCCATAGTCTTACTTTTAGTCTCGTAAATAATCCTCGACTTAAAAATCGTAATATTTAGGTTTTAGAGGTTAAAATCGGTTTTCAACACGAATTATACAATCCGTCAAGTCAACAAGCTGTTAATCTCGACCTTATTGCTTTTCTTAAAAGGTTTGCCGAAGGTATTAATAATCCCTTGTACTCGGAGCTTCATTGCCAAGTCTTTGTTATCTTTCTTTTTCCTAATTATTTAATCAGCATTTTAGATATAACCCGGTGTATATTCCTCCTCTTTAACGTCCTTTTTCTTCTTCGGGTGTCGTTCGCGCTGGCGGCGTTCCATCGGCTTGTCGATAACGGATAGAGGAGGGTCGTGTTAGCTCAGTCGTTTAGCTTAAAAAGCTTAAGGTTTTTCATCTTTAGTAACCTTAATATAGGGTTTAATCTAAGTAATTTGAAAAGATACAGGAGCTTTAATAATTTTACCAATTACTTTAGAGTTTACGATTATTAATATCTTATATGGGCCCTTATATTTTCCCGGCTCCTATTATACGAAAACTTCACTTTGTAGCGGAAAAGGAAGTACATCGATTATTAAAGGGCCGTTTTTAGTGTTGAAAGCCTTATTGATCTAGCGGCGTGCCGGTTTTTTTCGTAGCTTCCTTAAAGCATTGCTATAAGCCGCAATATGTTTCTAAATACTTGCCAAGAGTGGAGATTCACTTTTTAGGCGTAGGTACGCTCCAAAAACTAATAACGTTAGAACCAAGCCGTCAGGGCCTATAATATCTTTTAGGTATTTTACTGCTATTTATAAACGTATCTCCGGATCCGTAAAGTTTTTAATTTCTAGCATAAGGATATTGTACGCTCGACAAAGTAAAGCCTATGCTCTTTCAACCTTTTTAATTCTCTAATAGACTTTTACGGGTACCTGTTTATATTGGATACCTATTATTTTGGCATTTTCCTAAAACTTCACCGCGGAAAAGTTTATACCATTATCGTAAACAACGATATCAGGTGAGTCCAGATACGTATCAATCTACAATATTCTAAATGTTTCCTACGTATCTTTTGCTGAAAAAGGACTTCAAAAACTTAGTCCTGTAAAATAAGGTTATGGAATCAACGACGTAAAATACAGGTTTCTTATCTAAGTAAAATTTATCGATGAAGATATCGTAGTAAAAATTCATATCGTCTTTTATCGTAAACTTAAATCTATAAGGGGGTTAGACATGCGTTTAACAGTGGTAATAAAGTCTTTGAATGGCTTTTAAGGTAGAGTATTCTACATCTTCATGCCCTGCAGACATTAGAACTTTATATAACCTATTAACAACTAGGTGGTCAAAACGCCGATGTAACTAACGTATCTCCGGCTTTATCATATTTAATACTACTGTTTCCAGCTCTTAAAGATGAAACCATAGATATCTATATTTAAAGGCAAGTGAAAATCTATGACCGTTTTTAACCAGTTCGTCTACATTAACGTTAACGTTAACGTCGAAGGTCTTTATATCCTTTAAACAAAGTAGAAAAGAGGCAAGAGACTTAAGAATATGGAGATTAATTACGTCTATAACAGTTTAAATTACTATTGTCCCTAGTAATGATAGTTATTCGCCTAGGATAAAGCCAACTTTAACCTTACCAATATCGTAATGATTAATCTTAATAGCTGCAATACTTTCCCTCTGAAGTGTCATATATTGCGAATAACCCCCTATTAAATTCGTCATTGCTCCTGTATCTAATATCATAACTTGAAACATGTAATCCGCGTAACAATTGTAAAGATTAAAGGTATATAAGGGGTTAAAAGCTTAATCTGAGTAAAGGTAAGAGTTTTTACCACTTAGACGGTATAGTAAGACGTGGTCGACTAGTTACTAAGCCGTACTTGGAGTAGTATTTTCGTGTTACTTGATTTGCTTAAGGGCATTGGCGGTGTCATTTGGTTTATTACCTTTAAAGTCTACGATTTAACCCAATTAGTACTATTTAAAAGCAGTGGGGTATCAGGCGTAATATATTACCTTTTTTCATTATACTCTGTAGGTAGGTGCCGAGTTAACCAATGACTAAACTTGCCATAAATCCAATATAATTTACCACTATTACGACGATAATATTACTGGTTAACTGGTCCGCTTAAAGTTTGGACTTATTAGCGCTAACGTGGTTACTGCCTCTAGTCTAAGATCTAAATCGATAGGCCAGACCTTAGGCGTTGTGGGCTTCTGTATTTATGGTCAACGTAGTGAACTACCGCAAAGTCTTCTTCATTTACGTTAGGGAAGTTGCCGTCTTAGAAATATATACTAAGCGAGTTTGGTTTACGTGCTATCACGGTATCAAGAGAGGAACGTAACTGGTTAAAAAATCTTTCGCAAGTGGTATCTAGGCGTTGTAAGGCGTATTCGAACTCGCTAACGCCTATAACTTCTATCTGTACCTGCTTACGAAGTATAACTTCGCCAACGTGGGTTTTCCCCATTGCTTTTTGGTATAGTATCAACTTTTTAATCATCTTATTGAGCACATTTATCGGTATTCCCTCTTTTTTTTTTCTTATCTATTATCGTTACTCACCTCATATTAGTTCAATCTATGTGGTATTAAATAAGGTGAACGTCGTATTCGAAGTGGCCTTTTATGCTATTGTAAACTTCGCGAAATTTAAGTGCTTAGATTAAGAAGGTTAGGTAATAATTTTTGGCGTATCCTATAAGGATTCCGGGAAATAGTAAATGAAAACCAGAAGGTGAAACCTCCATCCACTTATAGATGTTCAGAAAAAACATTATCTTAGTATAAAAAAGGTTGTAAGGCTTTTTATTATACTTTTCTATGTCGTCTCAAATCTTAACGAAATCCGTAAGGAGTTTGTAATTAATGTTAACCATTTGGATAGGTTTTGAAAAAAGGTTACGATAGTTATCTCAGCTTTAAATGGTATTTTCTAATAGTTTAAGCCTCAAAACTTCCAAGGCATTGTATTAAGGGTAATTACTAGTCGCCTAACTCGAGGGGTAAAGTACTGTGGTAAGACCTATAGTAGGCTTTTTCGTGTAGGCAAATCTGAAGGTATAAGGTTTTTAAAAGACTTAGAGATTGGATTAATAAAGGGCGATAGGTACTTAAAAGTTTTGGGAGGCTTGACGATCCTAATTAATTGACTAGTATAAAACGCTAATATCAATACCTTTAGTCGCGTTGGTGGCCGCTGCTTCACATACACCATCACCGCTAAAGGCGTACTCTGTACTTTTACGTAGAGGTACTAAAATTCTGAGTAGATTAATAGATTTCTTATCGACAGCGCGTGAAGAGGCTTTACCTAGCTGAGAAGATAAAAGGGGAGGTCCCCTGAATCGCGTGTAAAAGCGGTGATATTTCTTAACATTCTTATCTTTTAAGCGTGGTTTTTAAAGGAGTTCCTAAAGCTGGGCTAAGTCGACAAGTTTCTACGCTAGCTTTATAGTACCATTTAGCGGTATATAGACTCCCTACCATTTAAATTTTGCCTTAACCTTTAATTCAAAACATTTTTAAACTAAGGTTCACATATTAATGGTCCAGTCTCTAAAGAGGTTATGGAAATTGTTAAAGATGTAGTTAAGATTTTTAATATTGTTTTGCTTAACGATATAATAGCCGACGAAGTTGATAAGGTGTTTTTCCGTTAATTTTTCGTTACCATTTTATCCTCAGAGGTTTTCGTCGTAAATTTTTATAAAAAGGGTTTACAGGGCGTTAATTCCCTTCTAAATCCTTTAAGTAGGTGCCATTTTGAAATTCACGACGATAAAGAACTTGGTAGAGCGTGTAAGGCAAGGGACTTGGTGATCTTGGGTATAAGGACTTGATGTTTTGGCGTAAGGTTGCGCAACGTGGCTTTTTTGACGCGACTTGGCGTTTTCGCTCGGGGCAGTGAACTTGACGGTCGAGGTGATATAAGGAGTCAAAAGAGTAAAGTAAGGGCAAAGATTTAATGTAAAAGGTAAGATCGGAGGTCGTTGTTAGTAATAGAGGTCGGAAGTTATTTATTTTATTTATTTAGCGTAAGTACTAAGTCGTGTTTCTGTAATAATAGTACCTGTAATAGTACTGACTTAGCCGTGTATTAAGTTGCCGAACTTTAAGACTTTTAACAGTTAATTTTAACGTTTTTCTTCAAAAAAAAAATCGTAAAGATTTCTTGGTGTTTTTAGTAATAATACTGTCGTTAACTTTAAAATCACCGTTAAAAGACAAACACAACCCAAAAGTTTTCTTTGTTTTACTACCATTGTAGGACAGACATAGTATTAATTAAGGCTTTTAGCAAAAATCTTTCATTTACCCTACCAATAACATAAAATGTAACAACCAGAAAGTAACTTCTTCTTTTATTTGGCTGATCTATGCTTAACCCAATAAGCACTGATCAGTGTTGATAGGGCTTTGGACGTTACAACATTGTTGATTCGAACCGTGGTTGAAGTAATAGTAGTATTGTGTGATCAGATAGTGGATGTATTATTCTAGGTTTGGCAGACCACTAGCCGGTCTGCACTGTAATTTGTATGGCCAATTGCTTGGCCCGTGCCCTAGAGTGAAGTGTAGCGTACTGCACTTAACTTATACCCAATGCGGTAAGTCCGCACAAAGTAATACACTTGCAGTACGGTCAACTTTACTATAAGTAAAGTTGACCTACTGCACTGCATATAATACTATTCCAACAGGCTTTTCGTATTTTTTTCCGCTTATTCAAATAATTGATTATCCCCTTTGGGTTAACGGAAACGCTAATAACGTTTTAATATTATGTAAATTTTATCATAATTAATATTCTAGATAATCTCGTTACTGTTAGTCGAGCTTTGAACGTTACAACGTTGTCGATTCGATTGGTCGAAGTAATAGTAGTATTAGGTGGTCAAGTGTTGGATGTATTGTTTCAGGTTTGATCGATCGCTAGCTGGTCTGCACAGTAATTTGTATAGTTAATTGCTTAGCCTGTACCCTAGTGTAAAGTAGGTGCTTACTATACTTGACTTGTCGCTAATATAGTAGGCCTACACAAAATAATACACTCAATTTTAAGTCAGTATAATCAACTTTACTGTAAGTAAAATTGACTTACTGCACCGGAATTACTATTATTCCAATACTGGCGGCTTTTTGTTTTGTGCGCGTATGCTAGTATGGTCGACCAAACTTTTCCAGTTACCGCCGAATTATATCCTCGTTAACTAGCCAGACCCCTGTTAATTCAAATTGACTTTGGCACAAAAATTGACCTTAATTATCTTTAATTACCTTATGACTTCGAATCGCAGCTCTACCAACTCACATGTATAAGTTTTTTGCTATAAACTTGCACGTATTAGCCTATCACTACCGTTGACCTCTTCAACCCACGTGGGTTAAGCCTTTTTCCATTTTAATTAACCCACATAAGTTAATTATGTGATTACTGCCATTGCTACCCCTGTTACCACTAGCTATTTTTACTAATATGGTTTAAGTTACCCTGTAATCCTATATAACACACGTGAATAAATTAACGTATTACCACTTCTCATATAACTGTGCCACTTAAAAAAGTTTCTAGCGCCATTCCCTTGGCAGTTTTTCAACTTATCAGTATATCCTTATCTATTAGCACGTAACTTAGCCTTATTAGGTAACTTATTAACATAAAATTCGATACGTATAACCAGTCTATTACCAGCCACAAACCTTTTAAAGGTCTTGTTTAGCAATACCTTCGTTATAGCGTTAGTATTATTATAATTTTCATCGATTTATAGGAACTCCTCAATTTCCCTGTCTTTGTAGGCTTTAAAAAGTACTATAACGTCGATTATTAGGCGTTTTTTCCTAGTAGTTCCGAGCTTGAAAAAGCGTTTGAATAAAATTTTCGAATCGATTCAAATTACTACCAGAATGAAGGGAATCTTCATTTATATAGTGAAGACTTCAAGGGTTTTCCATAATATTATATCCATATTAAAACCAATTATTATACCATAAAATATTAAAGTAAACATATTTTGAGTAATCCTTTAATATTTGACGAAAATTTAGCGGATTAGGTACCTGACAATGTTAAACTGATTTTTCCGTCTGTTTTTAATACCAAAAGTTATTCGGAAGCCGATTTGTAAAACCAAATTGGTGTGATTTGTGAAGAAATAGTCCGCGAATATTATCAATTTGACTTTCGACAAGTTAATCGGAATCATATTAACCATTTGGTCCAAGTTCTGTATTTTCTATTCAAGCCTTTCATTTAACCAGTTAAAGTATTTACTTGTCAGGTTCCACACTTATAATGTAATTAATAGGTCGTAAAAGGCTTCCGGCTAATATAAGATGTCTGTAAAAAGAATGAGGCCGGAGCTGTCGATCAAGGTGATCGGATCCTGTATATAAACCTCGATAAAGAGGGAAAGGAGAAGTAACTGCTAGGGAGCTGCTATGGAGCTAAGATAGTGTAGTCCCAGTCACGTGACGTGTGGAAGCGTGTCTCCATGCAATTTTCTCCCTGATTTAGAGTATTGTAAGAGTTTGTAAAACTACCAGGATTAGATTCCTGGTAATACTAGCCAGGTACTAGCCTATAACATCACCCCTGAAGATACCCCCCCTCCCCCCCTTTTTTTTTAAGTTTGTTGTACACGGTGTGTAAAGTATAAAGAAAGGCAAACGCGCCATCCAAAATATTGTAGTGTTGTGTGAAAGGTATTGGATTAGAATGTCACGTGAAAGGTGCCCCAGTGCCCCCCCTATAAATAGTTCACAAACTCCAGTTCCAAAACAAAAGGTTTCTTTTAACCTTTAACTTTTAAACTTTAACCTTTAGCCTTCAACATTTAGTATAGTAACAGATATTACGACCATTTTCGCTATTAACATTATAGTGTCGTTTTAATATAACAAATTCCTTTTTAGACCTATTTTATAGTCTTATACAATGAATTTCCAACTAGCTGCTAAGGTCGACAAGGCTATTAAAGATATAGATTAGCTTGTTCGAAATCTATTCAATCCCTATTAACGAGTAAAAGGTTCATTACTCTATGGGTTATTAATATATATCCTAACGGGACCCGTAAGTAAACGTATTTCGAATACGTTTATAAGATGACGTATAACCTAAGGAAATTATATTAAAAAACCGAAGGTAAATAATTTATATAATCTCGAAAAAGCTGTTAACGAGCGGTTAGATACTAGTGTTCATTATTGTCTTTGTTTCGTCGAGGCCTTAAGCCATAGTTTTAGCTACTCTTATACGTCTTTGAACTTAAATCCTAATATAAACGAGACTGTAAAGGAGTAGTTCAAGGCGTATTTAACGTTTGATTTTTAAGACCTAGATGAATCTAGGTTTTTATAAGCCGTTTTATAAGTATTAACAAGTGGTTAAAAAGTATGTAAACCTATGTAGTTGTTACAAAAAAGGTTATAAAACTTTATCGAGCCACGTAGCATAAAGTGGACACCCGAGGCGGAGAGGTTTTATCCCATTAACTCCTATGCGCTCCGGTAACCTACGGGCTACGTAACTAATAAATAAAGAACGTAATATTTAAGTAAGTTTTTCGTAATAAGATAAAAACATAGAGAACGTGGCTAACGAGTAGTTAGTGGGTATTATTAAAGGTAATATAAAGGCTCGTTAAGGTTTCGAAGTGTATTAACGCGAAGTTAGGTCGTATAAATGTTAATTTAAGTAAATTGGTTAAAATAGGTAAAAAATCTTTTAGGTAAGGATTTAAATTAGGAATTTAAAGATATATTCGAATAAACTTCGTTGTTTAGTTTTTCGTCTTTATTAATATTAATATGTTTATTTATTACCTACTTATTAGTAGCTTATATACCGCTTTATTTCGTAAAATAAAATACAAATATTAAACTCGCTTACAGGTTAGGTGTCAAGGCGTATCGTTATATTCGGCTAATTTGTAACTTGATTCGAAAATATTAAGTGTTACGTTATCGGAAAAGATTAAAAGCATCTTTTATGTTGGTATATATAACCTATCCACTTAACTAAAACCTGCAGTTTCAGTAAGTTATAAAGTCGAATACGTTCGACTTAGCGTTTGTTATGGGCCCGTAATATACTTTCTATATATTATTTCAGTTTCTTTTTACCGTCGTCATAGATAATATGTACGACTTATAGTTAAAAGTTTTAAATTGATTAGTTTAAAAGCGAATTTAAAACAACTCATACAAATTATTTAATATAAAATCGAGGATATTTCACGTCCGGTACGTCGAGTTTAAAAATATAAAAGTCAATTAAATATTTTATACGGTATTTGTTATAAAGTTAATTTGACTTTTCAGAAAATTCATTTAACTTATATTTTATCTTTTCAAAAACGGGTTAATACCAATAGTATTTGTATTTTTATTAGTTAACGATAATTAATAACTAGGTAATAAACGGCTTTTATTAAATTAAATATAAACTACGAAAAAAACTTAAATACATTAAATTTTTTAATTTACGTGTTTAGTTACGCCGTTGGTTTCTGGGTAAAAAGTAGTATTTAAACGTTACTTTACCTTAGTTAGGTCGTAAAGTTGTTTTTAAAACTTACTAATCCAATTTAAACTAAGGTCGTCAATGAACGTATAAGTAAACTTATTAAATTGCTAATGATAACTTAAAAGCTGTTTCCCGTACTTTTCGGTATTTATAATAATTATAGTTTTAAATATAGCGGCTTTATTTAAACAGTCTGTAATAACCATAAGGTAACGTAAGTTATTAGTGCTTTCCTAGGGTAAGTCGACTATATAATCGATGAAAAACTCGTTTCAAAACCGTTTGAAAACCGGAAGGGGTTTGAAAAGTATGTTCTGACGGTGTTTTCAATAGATCATACCCCTATAAACATCGCAATTACAGCAAAAATAACGGACTATACGATATGAGCTAGGCTAAAAGTATGTTTTGAAAAGGATAATAATAATAAATTCGTGACCTAGATAGCCGGTAAAAAGTAAATTATAAGTAGTTTAAATTAACGCGATAGTAAGCGGCTTATATATAAATACACAAATACGGTTACGAAACCACAAAATCTTATCATCGTTTACCAAATATTCAAAAATTGAAATCTTTAACGTCCGATCATCGTCGATACGGATATCTGCTGGAAAATATCGGTCGCTTATACGTACCGCGCGTACCAGTTGGGAGTAAGTAGTATCACGTATAATAAAAAGTTTACGGCCTTCAGAAATAAACTTGCTGACGACGGTTAATCAGAAAACATATATACGCGGAAACGGGTTGAAAACATATTATTGAGGGCGTAACGATGAAAGTTCTCGACCAGAATGACATAAATCGATAAGTTTTTTAAAAATATATTAGTTTTGTCGTAATAACGTATCGGCCCGCATATAATTTGTCGCCTTATTATAAATCAATAGAAAACAGAATTGAAAAAGAAGGTTGAATTAGCGGACTTGTCTTTTAAAAAGCCGTCGTATAGTTATAAAGTATTTCAGGTTTTTATAATTTATCAAAATTGTAAACGGGCGTACCGTACCCCAAAGCTCCGCGTTCCATATTTCCAAGCAGTTTATAATCCCGAGTAGCTTCTTATCGTAGAGGCAAAAAATAAGCAACGAGAGTAATACGTTATTAGGCGTAGATTACCGTAGTTGTTGCGTTGAAGAAAATAGCCTTTTAGGGCCTAATTAGAATAGACAGCTTTTAAAAAGGTGTCGCGGTTAAAATTTTAGTAATCGAATACTAGTTCGGAAAAAAAGCTAAGTTTAAGTCGTTCGATAATAGCCTTTTTTCGAGCACATGATAAAAGACGGTACACTTACGGGTTAGTTGAAGTAGTAATTTAATAATCGTCGAATAGTCGCGGATAAAATAACAGTAAAAGTTCGCGAATTCAAAAAACCTTTATACTTTGAAAACCGACGTAAAAGCCGCCTATTACTGGATAACATATAAATTTTCTTTGTCTATACGTACACTGACACCAATCTCAACAACGAATCCTAAATACTTAGTTTTTTAAACGCCGAATTCGTATTTAGAAATATTGAGGTTGAGTCTCACAGCGCTTAAGACGTTAAAAATTTATTTAACCTTAGTTATATAATTATCAAAAGTTTCATTTAAATAAATTAGGATATCGTCGAAATGAACGAAAAAAAAAATCTCGAGGAAAAAGCGTAACGAATTTTTAATGTATCGTTAAAAGGTGATGGGGGTATTAAAAAGGTTAAAAAAAGTAATGAGTTATTGGAAAAGTCTGAAACGTATACGAAATATTTTTTTATTCGTTTCCCTTTTTAATACGAAGCCAAAATAAATAGCTTTAACATTGAGCTTAGTAAACTACTTTACTTATAAAATATTCGTGAACGTTTTTTAAAAAAGGAAAAACGGGTAGCGATTCATTCTTGTAATAGTATTAAACTAATAATAATCGATATAAAAATATAATCTATCTTTTTTAGGTTTATTAACGAAAAACATGGGGGTACCTGCTAAAAAGCTATTTACTTAAATATAGCCTTAATTACGTAGTTCGGTTAATGTTTCACGTAATATAAGAAGCTCCTTACGCGAAATGTCGTATAAGGGTTTTATAGAACTTTTAAGGGTTAGCCCTGATTATTGGTATAAAGGATTATTTCGTAATTTGTTTTAAAAAGGTAAGGGGTCAGTTTATTACTAAGACTTTATCGAATATGGGGATGAATTCCTTAAAGTTGTCGAAAAGTTTATTGTAAATAAAGATAAGCGGTTTCGAGGCGAATACTTTGGTAATATTTTCGAAGGATATGGCGGCGAATTGCGTAGTAGCAGCTTGATCTCTACATGTTGGAATAATATTACATGGAGTGCAGTAGGTTAACTTTACTTACAGTAAAGTTAACTGTTCTATAAGTGTATTATTTTGTGCGGACTTACCGCATTGAGTGTAAGTCGAGTGCAGTACGCTGCACTTCACCCTAGGGCACGAGCTAAGCAATTGGTCATACAAATTACAGTGCAGACCGGCTAGCGGTCTGCCAAACCTAAAACAATACGTCTATCATCTGACCACGCAATACTACTGTTACTTCGAAGACCAATCGAATCGACAACGTTGCAACGTCTAAGGCCTACCAACACTGATCAGTGCTTGTCTGCTAGGTTAATTACAGATAAGCTAAGTAGAAGAAGAAGCTACTTTCCGGTTGTTACGATTTATGGCTACGGCTTCTAGGGTAGAGGAAAGATTCTTGCGAAGAGCCTCTATTAGTATTACGTCCGACCTTAATGGCAGGAAAACAGAAAAGAATTTTTGGTTTGCTTCAGTCCTTAACGGCAATCTGTAAGTCAGCTACGGTATCATTACTTGAAAATACTAAGAAATCTTCATTAATCCTTCTTAAAGACGTTAAGATTAATTATCAAAAGTCTTAAAGTTCAGCAAGTTGGCAAACAACTAAGTTAATACTATTTCGGGTGTTATTACTATAAAAGAAATTGAGTCCTTATACCAAATAACTATAATAAACAACCTTCGCCCTTTAATATTAATAACGACCTTCGACCTTCCCCTTTACAACAGATATTTTCCCTACTTTATTTTTTTCACTCCCTATATTACGTCAATCGTCAAGTTCGCTACTTTAGGCGAAATTACCAAGTCATAACAAGAAAGCCACATCGCGCAACCTTACGCTAAGTTACCAAGTCGCCAAATCACCAAGTTCCCACGCGACTCCACGCCAAAACACCAAGTCTCTACACCCAAGATTACTAAGTCACTCGTCCTACACGTCAAGATATATACCTCTAACGCTTAATTTAAAGCCATTACCAACCCTTTTTAAAAAGAAGTAACTGAAAACCTCGGAATAATCTTCGTTAAACACTATAACCACAACTTTTAGGGTAAAAGTATCAATGAAATATTTATTAAAAAACACTTAATTAATTACGTCGGCTATTACATCCTCGATTCAGACGTTAATAAAAAGTTTGGTTATGAAGCCTACAATTTACAAGATTTTCGATACTTTTTTTATAACTGGATCATTAATATATGCAAAACGATGTAAAAAGGTGTTAAGTTTAAATTGAAAGTAAAAGTTGAAAAACGAATAATTCAGGTGTTGAACAAAAACTTAACTAACCTATCGAATTTCCTCTTTAACTTGGCTTTTTTTAAAGATTACCCTTAAGACTCTCGACCTTAAGATCCTCAAGTCAAAGACTTTTAAGTCTAAAAGGCTAAGGAACAAGAGTTACAGGCCCGGCAAACCAAGTAAGTTTAAAAGGCTAAGGTACAGACGTAACAAGCACTACAGGCCCAGCAAGCACAGCAAGTTTAAGAGGCTGAAGTATAGGCGTAACAGGCGCTACAGGCCTGGCTAACTCAATTTAAGGAATACCTTTAAGCTCTTAAAGACGAAGACGAAGACCTTGTTAAAGACGAAAACGAAGACCTTTTTCAACCCGAAGACCGTTAAGTTCCTTAAGTCGAAAACCTCTAAGTCCATCGAATCGAAGACCCTTAAGATCCTTAAGTTGAAGACTCCCCTTAAGTTCAAGAGACCAAAGTGCTATAGGCCTAATAAGTCCAAAAGGCTAAAAAAATAAACGCTACAGGCCCGGCAGGCCTAACAAGTCTAAAAGGTCAAGGAATCGGCGTTACAAACACGGCAAGCCAAGTAAGGCTAATAGGCTTGGCAAGCTGAATAAGGCCGGCAGGCTTAGCAAAACCAGTAGGCGTAATAGGGTCGGCATACCCCGAACGCTCGTTAAGGTCGAAGTATAAATTTTAAAGGCATTGGTTAATTAAAACGTAATATGAAAGGGCTACTTAGTAAGGTTAAGTTACGTACCAGCGAACAAAGGTATCTTGGTAAATAGGAAGACTGCCAGGAAATTAAGACCAACGAGATTAACTGGCACAGCTAAAGTGAAGGCCTTGAAAGGTTTGTAGTTTAAAAACTTTTTGTGGGAATGAATGAACTCAGACCTCAAAACAACAGAGTCATTAAGGTTAAATAGGGTTGATTTGTATAGAATTGTGTGTAATTTAGTATGAAAGTTAACTGGAATTAACAAGGGTCTGGCTAGTTGACGAAAAGGAAATTTATTGGTAACCGAAAAAGATTAGTTAGCTACATTAACGTATGCGTATAAACTAAAGAACTGTTAGTATTAGAATAATATTATATGTAATATAGTAAGTTAACTTTACTTATAATAAAGTCAACTATATTATAAGTATATTGGTTTGTGAAAATTTACCGTATTAGGTGTAAGTTGAGTATAGTACGCTATACTTTACTTTGGGGCATGGGCTAAACAATTAGTTATATAAATTACAATGTAAACCAGCTAATGGTCTGCTAAACTTGAAACAATACGTTTACCATCTAACTACATAATATTACTGTTACTTCGAAAACCAATTGAATCGACAACGCTGTAATGTTTAAAGCTTATTAATACTGATTAGTGTTTACCTATTGAGTTAAATATAGATAAACCAAGTAGAAAAAGAAGCTACTTTCCAATTATTACGTTTTATAGCCACGGCTATTAGGGTAAAGGAAAGATTTTTACGAAAGGCTTTTATTAGTAGTACGTTAGTTCTTAATGGTAGGAAAATAAAGAAGAATTTTTGGATTACGTTAATCCTAAATAGCAATCTGAAAGTAAGCGATGGTGTTGTTATTTAAAAACAATAAAAAAACCTTTATTAATTCTTTTTAAAGATATTAAGATTAATTGTTAGAAGTTTCAAAGTTCGGTAAATTGGCAAACAACCAAATTATTACTACTGCAGGTATTACTACTACAAAAACAATTAAGTCTCTATTTTAAATATCTATAATAAATAACCTTCGCTCTTTATCATTAATAACGACTTTTGACCTTTCCCTTTATACCAGACCTTTACCCTACTTTACTTTTTTTACTCTTTATATTACGCTAATCGTCAAATTTGGTATTTCAAACGAAATTACCAAGTTACGCCAAAAAAGCTACGTCGCGCAACCTCACGTCAAATCACCAAAGCGCCAAATCGCCAAATTCCCACGCGACTTTACATTAAAACACCAAATTTCTACACCTAATATTACCAAGTTTCTCATCTCATACGTTAAAATGGCTACCCATAACGTTCACTTTGAATCTATTACCAACTCTGCCTAAAAAAAAGTAATCGAAAACCTCGAAATAATCTTTACTAAATATTATAAATACGATCTTTAGGGTAAAGGTATTAAAGAAACCTTTATTAAAAAACACTTAACCAATTACGTTGGCTATTGTATCCTCGATTCAAACGCTAGTAAAAAGTTTAGTCACAGCGTTCACAATTTGTAAGATTTTCGATACTTTTTTTACAACTTAATTATTAATATGTGGAAAAGGATTTAAAAAGGTGTTAAGTTTAAATTAAAAATAAAGGTCGAAAAACGAAAGATTTATGTGTTAAATAAAAATTTTACTAATTTATCGAATTATCTTTTTAACTTAACTCATTTTAAAGATTACCCTTAAAACCCTTAACCTTAAAATCCTTAATCTAAAGACATCTAAGTTTAAAAGGCTAAGAAATAGGCGCCACAGGCTCATCAAACTAAGTAAATTTATAAGATTAAGGTATAGACATAACAAACACTATAGACCTGGAAAGCCTAGTGAATTTAAAAGGTCAAGGTACAGGCGTAACAGGCGCCATAGGCCTGGCTAATTCAACTTAAGGAATACCCTTAAGCTCTTAAGAACGAAGACGAAAACCTTATTAAAAACGAAAACGAAGACCTTCCTTAACCCGAAGACCGTTAGGTCCCTTAAGCCGAAAACCTTTAAGTCTCTCAATCTAAAGACCTTTAAGATCCTTAGGTAGAAAACCCTCTTTAAGTTTAAGAGGCTAAGGCGCTACAGGCCTAACAATTCCAAAAGGCTGAAAAATAGGCGTTACAGGCTTGATAGGCCTAATAAACCTAAAATTCTAAGGAATAGGCGTCATAGGCACGGAAATCTAAGCAAGGCTAACAGGCCTGGCAAGACTAATAGACGTTATAGAGCCGGTATACCCGAAACGCCCGTTAAGGTTGAGGTATACATTTTAAAGGCGTCGGTTAATCAAAACGTAACATAAAATTTCTACCTGTTAAAGCCAAGTTATGTACCAACAAATAAAGGTACCCTGGCAAATTAAAAGATTTCCAGGTAATTAAGGCCAATGAGATTGAATGGTATGGCTAAAGTAAAGACCTATAAAGGTTTATAGTTTAAAAACTTTTTATAAAGGTTGATAAACTAGGACCTTGGATTAACGGAGAAATTAAGGTTAAATAGGATTAATTTGTATGAAATTGGGTATAATTTAGTATGAAAGTTAACTGGAATTGATAGAGGTTTTGATAGTTAATGAGGAGGGAATTTAGTGGCAACCGGAAAAGATTGGTTAACTATACTGACGTATACGTACAAACTCAAAAGCTGCCAGTGTTAAAATGATATTACATGTAACATAATATATTAACTTTACTTACAGTAAAATTAACTATACTATAAGTGTATTATTTTTTAAATATTTACCGTATTAAGTATAAGTCGAGTACAATATAATATACTTCACCCTAAGGCACGAGCCAAGCAATTGCTTATATAAATTACAATATAAACCAGCCAACGATCTACTAAACCTAAAAAAATATATTTAATATCTAACAACATAATACCATTATTATTTCGAAGACTAATCGGATCGATAACGTTATAACATCCAAGGTCTACTAATACTAATTAATGTTTGCCTATTAAATTAAATAAAGATAAACTAAGTAAAAAAAAGATTACGTTCTGATTTTTACGTTTTGTAACTACGGATATTAGGGTAAAGGAAAAATTCTTACGAAGGTCCTTTATTAGTATTACGTTAGTTCTTAATGATAGGAAAACAGAAAAGACGATTTAGGTTACATTAATTCTTAACGGTAATTTAAAGGTAAACGATGGTATCGTTACTTAAAAACACTGAGAAATCTTTATTAATCTTTTTAAAAGACGTTAAGATTAATTATAAAAAGTTTTAAAGGCTCGACAAGTTAGTAAAAGGCTAAGTTAGTATTATTATAGGTACTACTATTGTAAAAACGACTAAGTCTCTATGCCAAATAACCATAATAAACAACCTTCGCCCTTTACCACTAATACCAACCTTCGATCTTTCCCCTTATACCAGATCTTTATCCTACTTTACTCTTTTTACTCCCTACATTACGTTGATCGTTAAGTTCGTTGCTTTAAACGAAATTACCAAGTTACACCACAAAAGCCATATCGCGCGACTTTACGCCAACTTACTAAGTAGTTAAATTACCAAATTTCCACGCGATTTTACGTTGAAATACCAAGTTTTTACACTTAAAATTATCAAGTCTTTTGCTTTATACGTTAAAATAGCGACCCCTAACGTTTAATTTAAAGCTATTACCGACCCTACCTAAAAAAAGATAATTGAAAACCTCGGAATAATTTTTGCTAAATATTATAACTACGACTTTTAGGGTAAATATATTAACGAAACCTCTACTAAAAACATTTAACTAATTACGTTGGCTATTATTTCTTTGATTCAAACGTTAGTACAAAATTTAGCTACGACGCTTATTATTTATAAGATTTTCGATACTTCTTTTATAATTGGACTATTAATATTTAAAAAAGTTTGAAAAAGGTGTTAAGTCTAAATTAAAAAAAAAGGTCGAAAACCAAAAAAATTACGTATTGAATAAAAATTTAACCAACCTATTGAATTTCCTTTTTAACTTGGCTTATCCTAAAAACTACTTTTAAGACCCTCGACATTAATATCCTTGAGCTAAAGACCTCCAAGTTAAAAAGGTTAAGGAACAAGCACCACAGGCCTGGCAAACCAAGTAAATTTAAAAGGCTAAGGCATAAGCGTAATAGGCACCACAAGCCCGGCAAGCCTAGCAAGTTTAAAAGGCTAAGATACAGGCATAACAGGCGCCACAAGCCTAGCTAACTCAACTTAAGAAATACCCTTAAGCTCCTAAAGACGAAGACGAAAACCTTATTAAAAATAAAGATAAAGACCTTCCTTAACCCGAAAACCGTTAGGTTCCTTAATCCGAAGACCTTTAAATCCCTCGAATTGAAGACCCTCAAAATCCTTAGGTCGAAGACCCCCCTTGAGTTTAAAAGGCTAAGGCGCTACAGGCTTAACAAGTCCAAAAAGGCTAAAAAACAAGCGCCATAGGCACGGCAAGCCAAGTAAGGTCAGCAGGTCTGGCAAGCCAAAAAGGGCCGGCAAACCTGGCAAGACCAACAGGCGAAACAAGGTCAGTATACCAGAAACTCCCATCAAAATCGAGGTATACATTTTGAAGGCGTTGGTTAATTAAAACGCAATATAAAAGGGTTACCTAATAAAGCTAAGTTACGTACCAGCAAACAAGAGTACCCCAATAAACTGAAAGACTGCCAGAGAATTAAAGTCAATGAGATTAACTAGCACGGCTAAAGTAAAGGCCTGTAAAGGTTTATGGTTTAAGATTTTTTTGTGTGAGTTGATAAACTCGGACCTTGGAGTAACGGAGTAATTGAAGTCAAATGAGGTCAGTTTACATAGAATTGGGTGCAATTCAGTATGGAAGTCAATTGGAATTGACAGAGGTCTAGCCAGTTGACGAAGAGGCAATTCAGTGGCAACTGGAAAAGATTGGTCAGCCACACTAACATGTACGCATACAAATTAAAAAGCCGGAAGTATTAGAATAATATTACATGTAATGCAATAGGTCAACTTTAATTATAGTAAAATTGACTGTACTACAAGTATATTATTTTATGAAGACTTACTGCATTAGGTATAAATTGAGTGTAGTATGCTGCACTTCACCCTAGTGTACGAGCCAAGCAATTAGTCATACAAATTACAGTATAGACCGGCTAGCGGTCTGCTAAATCTAGAATAATACATCCACTATCTGACTACGCAATACTACTGTTACTTCGAAGACCAATCGAATCGACAACGTTGCAACGTCTAAATCCTACTAACACTACGGGCTTTTCGTAAAATAACGTCAAATATAACGGCGCTGACCCCTTTCGACTTTTTTTAAACAGGCGCGAATCCCCGTTTTTAAACGCAATAGTTACTGGTTCATCCTAAAAATGATATATGTTTCGAAAAATTATAAATTACTTGCTGATACTTTATTTAAGGTTTACACAAAATAACGTTATACTATAAGAAGGGAACAATATAGGCCTATATTCGGTGGTAGTATTTATCGAGGTTAATATCCAAAAAAGCTATAAAGGAAATAAGTCGTAGGGAAAAGCCGGGCGCGTAATAAATAGCTTGATTGAATTTTCGTAATAAAATACGAAAACACGTTAATTTTAAACGATAGGTAAGTAATTTATTAGCGGTGTTATCGTATTTGTTATCTATATTTACTAAACCGCAAATTAAATATACGAAATTAGAAAATAAATATATTATAAATGAAAAAACTATTAAAAAGTTAAGATGGAATTACCGGGTCGAATTTAAGTTTTTTTTTTTAACTTTTGTATTCAATTGTATAAAGAAGTTACGATTTTTCCTTTTTAAAATCGATAAGATTTTCGGCTAAAGTAAGATAAATCTTTATAACGGCTTTAACGTTAAAGTCGCTCCGGCGTTACGCCGAATCAAACGAGTGGGTGTAGATATGATAGTTATCCGCGCCATAACGTTAATATAACCCGAGGTTTTTACAACAGAAAGGTTTCGAGTGATTAAATTAAGCTATACACCATTTAAAAACGATTCGAAAGGCGTTTACACCAATTATAATAACGTTGCCTTAACTATTTTGAGCGAGTATATTGTTATTATTATTACTATTATGTAAAACGCCCCTAATGATAATAATACTAATATCGCCGTAACGAGTGCAGAGGTTATAAAGGTATTTGTCGATAAGTTAGGCGCGAGCGACCTATTTGTTATAGTCCACGGGTATATTGAGGGGAAATAACGTATTAGCAAACATATTATTAATAGCTTTTTTAAAAAAAATAGTGAGTTTAACGGCGGATTTTCGGATTATACAGTTAGCTTTTGTAAATAAAGCTTTCTAAACTTTAAAAAAACGTAAAATCGTTCATAAGATCCTTATTTTATGTTTGTAAACCGAACGATAACTACTTTAACCGCGTTAAAGTCGTAGTAGTAGGTACGAGATATAGTTATAAAAGCGTTAAGATCGTTCATACTGTTATTGCTTTCGTGGAAGTAATAACTCCTAAGTATTGTTTTTATAGGGCTTTTTAATTATCAAAAGATAACATAAAAATAAATTTTCAGTATTAATAAACTTTTGGTTTCGACGTAATTTACGTATTATCGTAACTTTTTATACTGCGAATTATAACTTAATATCGGAAAACCTAACTGGCTAATTAAAAGTTCTAAGTTTAAGCCATTAACATCCGTTAAGAAGGGCGCCAATATCGTAATCGAAGTTAAAAAATCCGAGTTTTCGTCGTTTAATAAGTTAATTCAGTTCCTAGTAAAAAGTAGTATAATAATTACGTTGTTCGTAATATACGTAGGGGAAACCTTTTAAAAGGGAAGTTATCCCGAAAACGTAAACGTACCGGTAATTTCGAATTATCGGATAATATTTGTTAACGCGTTTAATACGATGATACTCCGTTATTTTAAATGTAAAACGTATTTTCGAATGGCTTAATCCTGTTTAATATGTTCCGTACGCAAAACGCTAGTAAAACGTTTATATTAACCTATAAGGTAATTATATTAGGCCGTTTAGGTGTTTTAAAGATACTCCTTAACGTGCGCGTCGAAGAATTACTTTCAAATCCGAAGGTTCAAATTCGGTAAGTCCAAAGATAATAATATAGCTATAAGCTATGACCGTTAATAAGTAGCTAAAACACTGTCGAAAAGGAATTAAAGTTTATATATCAAGGGATTAAAGCCGGAGCTATCGCTTAAGGTAGTCGGATTCTATTTATAAACCTCGATGAAAAGGAAAAGAAGAAGTCTCTGATAAGGAGATATTATGAAGCTAAGATGGTGTAATTCCGGTTACGTAACGTGTGGAAGCGTGTCCCCATACGACTTCCTCTCTGCTCCAGAGTATCGTAAGAGCGTGTAGAACTACTAGGGCTGTATCCCTGGTAATAATAGCAAGGTACTAGCCTATAACAGTAGCGATGTAATTGTTACGAGCACATTATTCCAAATACTGTTAGGCCTTAGCTACGTTAATATTTTCAATTATAACTAAGTTAACTATCTGGTTCTCCTGGTGAAAACTAAGACTAGTATTAATACCAAACATAGAGATGAAGGATTCGTAAAAGTCAAGTTCATTACCTTATATTGAAGTTGTAACTAACCTATAATTCCAAAATTTAAAATCTTTAATCGCCTTTTATTTTCATATCACAAAGCTAATAATTTTGACGAAAAGCGTATCGTTAATTTACATGGCTATTAAACCGAAGTTATTATTTTACGTTACCAGTAAATATAGGTCATATGTTGAAGACTTCATACCTAACCGTAATTTGAAATGCAATTAACAAGTCGAGAACCAGTAAACGTATGCATCGGTTAATCTGTATATTGGTTTGATATATAGTATTACCGTTTCTAAAGGTTAGGTGGTACGTAATTCTTATAGTAACTTTAATAGGACGTTCCATTGTAGATCGGTCGATAATTATATATATGTTTTCGTTATATTCCGATTATCAAGTATAAAATTGCCTTCCAGTTTTAGCTAACAAATTTTCTGCTAAAACAACTACTAAACGTTAACTGATTTTCTAAATCATTAAATATTATGTAAACATTCAATTTTGACCTTTATTAAAATATCCTTGAGCGATTAGGCGTAACTTTTCGTATGACCATCCCGTAGTTTTTGTCTTAATTTCATATATAATTCTCGATATAAACATCGTAATATTTGGGGTTTAAAGGTTAAAGTCGGTTTGAGATACTAATTGTATAACTACTTGAATTAGGAGTCTATTAATGACGACCCTATTGCTTTTCTTAAAGAGTTTATCGGAGGTTTTACTAACACCTTATACCCGAAATTTCAGCGCCAAATCTTCATCATTCTTCTCTTTCTTGCTTATCTAAGTAGTATTGTAAATGCGACCCGATATGTATTCCTCATCCTTAACGTTATTTCTTTTTGGTAATTTCTTATTCCAGTAAAGTTTTAATCGATAGTCGATTATATATGAAGGAGAGTTGTATTAGTTTATACGTTTCATTTGGAAGTACTTATAGTTAGTCGCCTTAATATAAGGCTCAACCTACGTAGTGCGAAACGTAAAGGGTTTGTCAATGGTTTTAAAAAATATTTTTGAGGTAACGATATTTCAAATATTATATATACTATCTCATTTGTGTAGCTCTCTCCATTTAAAGACTTTACTTCTTAACGGAAAAGCAAATACGTTGATTATCGTAAGGCTATTTGTAGTATTAAAGGTATTGTTAACTTAACGCTGTACCGATTCTTTCCATATGTTTTCAATACCTTTCTATATGCTACAGATTTCTCTTAGGTACTTACTCCTAGTAGAGATTCACTTGTCCAACATAGGTACGCTTCAGAGACTAATGGCGTTGGCACCAGGCTGTCAGGGCCCACAGTATTATCCAGGCTCTTCAATGCTATTTAAAGCCGTTCCTCTTAATTTATAAAGCTTTCAATCTCTAGCGTAAGGATATTGTATGCTCGGAAAAGTAGAGTTTGTGCCCTTTTAACATTTACAATGCTCTAATGGGCCTTTATAGGCACTTATTTACACTGGATCCCAATTATTTTGGTATTTTCTTAAAACTTTACTGCTGTAAAGTTGGTATCAGTATTATGGACGACAACGTTAGGAAGCTCTAAATACGTATCAATTTACAACATCCTCAAAATTTCCTATATATCTATTTCTGATAATAGCTTTATAAACTTAGTCTATTAAAAATAATTTGAAGTTAACAACGTAAAAAAAAAACCTTATTATCTAAATAAAGCAGGTTAATAAAAAAAAAAAAAATTCGTACTTAAAGTCCTTATTATTCTTAAACGTGAACTTGAATCTTAGAAGGGCCTAGGTATATGTTTGGTAATAATGGTAAAGCTTTTCAATCGCTTTTAAAGTATAATATTTCATAATTTTATATCCTACGGATTTTGAGACTTTGTGTAACCTGTTAATAGTAAATTAATCAAAGTGCTAGTATAATTAACGTTTTTTCAATCTCGTCATATTTGATACCGTTATCTTTAGCCCTTAAACATGAATTTATAAATGCCCTTATTTAGAGGTGAGGGGAAACTTTTAGCTGTTTTTAATTAGCTTATCAGTGTTAATATTAAAATTAACGCCAAGGGTCTTTATGTTATAGTTCAACCCACGAAGGTATACTAAGTAGGTGCCAAATGGAGTGAATAATTAAGGTACTAAGGAAGATTAGAGAAGGCTATAGAGGTCCTTTATATAGGACTTATATGCACGGTTCGTGTACGGTCCATCATGTGCCCTCGTACATAACGTTTGCGGACTGCGTTCGAGCCGCGCCCGGGCTGGGAGTTATATATCCCGTTATGTGTACAGTTACGTAACCTATTGACTTGATAGCTAATGGCCAAAATTTATAATATACCCACCTTTTCATTTAAAAAAACGTTCAAATTACAGCATTTCATCGGCTAAATAATAAATACGAATTGTATCTGTATAAGTCTTAGGCTAGACGCAAGCTAGGCGAGAGTCGTAATTATGTCATATAACACGCCTTTCAACGCGCTGTATAACATATAAGTTTTGCTAATCCTGGATCGCTTACACCGTTTAAAGCGCTTCCTAACGCACCATATAACGTATAAGTCCTATTAATATCGGGTTGCTTACGCCTTATAACGCACCTTTTAACGCGCTGTTGACGTATACATTTAGCCGATTCTTGGCCACCTATACCTATAAAAAAGGCCCTTACCGTATTTCGTAAAACCTTTTTCTTTTCTTTTTCTTTGTTGAAGCGTTTTTTTTCCCGCTTATTTTAGTGAAGTTATTCTGTATTAGACTAAATTATAATCATTTTATTCATTTTTGTTGTAACCTTCATTTTCGCATCACCTTATTTCTCTAAATATAACTTTTCCGTCAATATAACCGACGTATATGATGGACCGTGTATAAGTTATATAGTTACCGGTACACCTAATAGTAACAACTAATTTTCCCGTAATGTATAACATTTATATATACACTAATATCCTTCCTATGAACTTTATTACATAGCGCTTTTATGTTATAAATAATCCTTTTGTATTTGATGATATTAAAAATAAAGTCCAATCACACCTTTTATAAATTAAAGATACCTATATATATTATATCAATGGTTTGTTAAATTCCGAAGTACTATGAATCTATATTCGTATTCACCGTGTTTAGGGATATCACGTTTACCGTGAAATGAATAATAAGGTAAACGTGAAAATTGAGTTTATAGGAAATTTAACTGTGTATCAACCTCTTTTACAATACATTTAGGAAATAAACTTAATTTTAATTTCGTTTAACCTATATATGTTACTATAGAAGTTTATCGTAGTCTCCTAAAACGGCGCTTATATCTTATTCTATACCCGTAAAAATTGAGGTAACGTTTTGGGGTATAAACCCGTTTTTACTTCTACCTTTTTCCGAATTAGTTAATTAGTTTACTAGGCTTTGTAATATTTCCTGCGCTTAAGGCGTCCTTACTATTCCGATTATATAATATGTTATACTTCAAATTATACGCTCCGGCCTTACCCTCCTTCCTACTCCAACATCCCTGAAAACACCCTCATTTCTTTTTACCATTTTTTCTGCTTACCATAACTACATGTTATTTTCCAACTATACCTTAACTCGAAATATCTTCGCCCCGGTCCCCGCAGGTACTCGTCATAGGCCCTTATAAAAGTTCTCACCAGGTAATCAAAATAATAAAATTACATAAGTTAAGTTTTTTATAGTTAATATAGGTTGCGATTTGTAAAATATAGTAAATAATATCCAACATCTAACCGTAAAATCCCTTCATCCGCTCGCATCTTATTTGTTAACCTTATAAAAAAGCGGTTTGATCGAATTAATCGAAAACGGGTAAATAATGGTATGTGCACCGATTGTGTTACCCGAACGTAAACCAATATATTACGGTTTTTTATATCCCGTTTTAAAAACCGTTTTCTCCGCACCACCCCACGTTATTCGCTTTTGTCGGCCTTTTCTAATACCCGCCTCGCCTAATGCTATTCGCCCTTATCTGTTTTACCTAACGCCCGCCTTACCCTACGTTAATTGCCCTCATCGACGATATCTAACACTTGCTCCATTTCGCGTCTTCCGCTTTCGTTAGCCTTTCCTAACGTCTGGGTCTAATTATAATAAGTGGTTTAATATTATCGGCGCCCTTATTCGAAAAACCAGAATAACGATAATATTACCTTATATGTAAAGTTTAATAGGTTTTTAATAGTAATCGTTTTGTGGTTGGATATTTATCTAAGGAATCCAGTTAATATATACTAGGCTCTATGTATCGTGTTATAATATAATAATAATAATAATAGTTTTTTACTTTCTCGTGTTGATATTACATTATTCGTAAGATAAAAAAAACTTATATGATATAAGGTTTTTTAAAGTGTACCTGGCTCCGACATCTAAAGGCCAAGCTGTTATAAAACTGTATATCTCTTTATTTCGCTTTGAATTTATTTAAGGTTACAGTATATTATCAATTCTATAATAAATTTCATTCCAGCTTATTATACCTTTTTTACTTAATTAATATATAACGGATACTGTTGGTAGGTCTTTAGATATTGCAACGTTGTCACTTCGATTGATCGAAGTAACAGTAGTATTGCAGTAGTCAGACGGTAGATGTATTGTTATAGGTTTGGAAGACCACTAGCTAGGCTACATAGTAATTTATATGGTCAATTACTTGGCCGGCGCCCTAGTCTGAAGTGGGCGTATACTATACTTAATTTATAGCTAATACAGTAGGCTTTTCAACAATATACTCAATTTACAATGAATATAGTTAACTTTACTATAAGTAAAGTTAACCTATTGCACTGAAAATACTATTATTCCAACACTAACGGCTTTTTAGTTTATTCGTGCGTGCTAGTATGGTTGACCAATATTTTCTGGTAAATGCTAAACTGCGATCTCGTTAACTGGCCAGACCTCTATTAATTCAATTGACCTCCGTATGTAATTACACCGAATTACATACAAATTGACCCCAATTTCCGTCAATTTCTCCACGGCTCCGAGGTCCGCCTTTATCGATTCCCACCAAAATTTATTCTGTTATAAGCCTGTATAGTCCTTTATTTTAGCCGTACCAATTAAGAAAATTAATATCGTTAATTCCCTAGCAGTTTTTCAGTTTGCTAGTACATCTCTGACCGCCGTCACGCAACTTATTCTTTCTGGGCGGCCGATTAACGTAGCCTTCAATGAATATAGTTAGACCATTGCTATTTACAAACCTTTTTAGATTCTTATTCGGTGACGCCTTCGTTATAGCATTAGTAAAATTATCTTTGCCGGTAATTCATCGGAATTCCTTAATTTCCTGCCCTTTATAGACTTTGCGAAGTGCTATTATGTAGATTATCAGGCGTATTTCGCTGGTAGTTCCGAGTTTCGAAAGTCATTCAAATGAGATTCTCGATTCGATACAAATTACCACTGGGATTTAAAAAAATTCAAATTGTCTGGTAATAACTTTAAGGGTTTCCCATAATATTATATCTATATTAAACCCTACTATTATATCGTAAACTTTTAAAGCTAATACGTTTTATGTCATCCTTTTATATTTAAAAAAAGTTTAGTAAATTAAGCTACCGATAATGCTAAACTGGTTTTCCCGCCTATCTTCGTTAACGAGAGTTCTTCAAAAGCCGATTTATAAAGATAGGTCGGTATTATTTACAAAAGACATATTCGTAAAAATCATTAAATTAACTTTCGACAGTTTAATTAATATTATATGAACCCTTTAGTCGAGGTTTCGCATGTGTTATTTAATCCTTTTATTAAACCAGTTCAAGTCGTTACCTTTTAAATCTTATATTTACGCTGCGATAAAAATATTTGAAAGGCCTTCGGTTGGAATACGGTAGTAATATAGCTGCCATAGACACGATATTCCAGGTATCACTAGGCCTTAAATACGTTAATCTTATCTATTATGGCCAAATCAGTGGCTTGGATCTTTTGGCGAAAGCTAAGGCCGGCATTAATATTAAGTATACAAATTAACGATTCATTAAAGTTAAGTCAACTACCTTACTTCAATATCGTAACCGGTTTACAATTTCAGAACTTAGAGTCATTAATTTCTTAATATTATGATATTATAAAACCAGTCGTTTTAACGAACAGAGTATCATTAATTTGTATACTAGATAAGTCGAAGTCCTTTTCTTATGTTACCAATAAGTACGGGTTGTATATTAAAGATTTTATAAAAAAGTGTACTTGAAAATTTGATTAATGAGTTGAAAACCAATCAACACTTGTTTTGGCCAATCCCTATAATGGTTTAATATATCGTATTACCTTCATTCATAGGTAAATAGAACGTAGTTCCTATGGAAATTTTAATGGTACGATCCGTTGTAAATCAGTTACTAATTACATATAAGCTACTGTTATATTACAATAATTGAACGTAAATTTGCCTTTAGTCTTTATCAATAAACTTATTACTAAAGCGATTAGTAAACGTTAGCTAATCTTTGAAATCATTAGCAACTACGTAAGGATCCAGTTTCTGCCTTTATCGCCGTATTCTTAAGCAATTAAACGTATTTTTTTTTCGTACAGCCGCCCCGTAGTTTTAATCTCAACTTTGTGGATAATCCTCGACTTAAAGGTCGTGGTATTCGGGTTTCAGAGGGTAAAATCGGTTTTCGATACGGATTATACAACTATTCAATTGAGTAAGCCATTAATTTCGATCCTATCACTTTTTTTAAAAAAAATTGTCGTAGGTTTTAATAATCCCTTATATTTGGAAATTTAGTATTAAGTTTTCGTCATTCTTTTTTTCCTATTTACACAAGTAGTATTATAAATACGACCTAATATATATTTCTATTTTAACAGTCCTCTTTTTCGGAGGTCGTCTATGCCGGCAGCGTTTCATTGGATTGTCGATAACAGGTGGAGGAGGTTTGTATTTACTCGGTCGTTTAGCTTAAAGGTTTTTATAGTTGGGAGCTCTTATATACGGCTCAACTTAAATTATATGAAACCTTATAAGGCTGTTAGCAGCTTTCATAACTATTTTAAAGTTTATGATATTTAAGATCTTATACGGGATTTTTCATTTACCTGGCTTCTGCCATATGAGAACTTTACATCATAACGGTATAGTAAATTCGTATATTATTATTATGCCATTCCTAGTATTAAGAAGATTATTAACCTATCGGAGTACTGATTCCTTTAGAAGTTGCCTTAAAGATTTGTCATAGGCCGTAGCACGTTTTTAAATCCTTATTAATGGCAGCGGTTTACTTTTTAGGCCTAGATACGTTTTAAAAACTAATAACGTTAACACTAGGCTATTATGACTCACAATATCGTTTAAGCCATTAACCTTCATTTGGAAACATACCTCCGAATCCTTAATACTTCTAATTTCCAACGTAAGAATATTATACGTTCGGAGAAGTAAAACGTATATCCTTTTAACCTTCCCAATACTTTAGTGGACTGTTATAGGCATTTATTTGTACTAAATACCTATTATTTTGGAGTTTTCCTGAAACTCCGCCGCCGTAAAGTTGGTGCTGGTATCATAAACTACAATGTTAGGTAGGTCTAGGTACGTATTAATCTATAATATCCTTAACGTTTCTCATGTATCTTTTGCCGAAAATGACTTTGAAAACTTAGCTTTGTGAAAGAAAGGTTACAGAGTCAATGACGTGAAGAATAGGTTTATTATTTTAGTGAAATATATTAGTAAAGACCTCCTAATTAAAGTTTCGTCGTATTTTTGTGTAAACCCAAATTTTCGGTGGGTTTAGATATACGTTCAACAGTAGTGTCAAAGCTTTTCTATATCTTTTAAAATAAATTATTCTACATCTTTATGTCTTATAGATTTTAGGACTTTATACAGCCTATTAACGGCTAGGTACTTAAAACTTTAATGTAATTAGCGTATTTTCGGCTTCGTTGAGTTTAATACTACTGCTTCAATACTTTAAAGATAAAACTATAAGTGCCCTTACATAAAGGTAAAGATAAATATTTAGCCGTTTTTAATCAATTCGTTGGCGTTAACATCAACGTTAATACCAAGAGTATTTATATATTATAAATAAAGAAGGAAATAGGTAGAGGATTTGAGGATAAGGAATGTAATCAACTTTATAATAGTTTAAATTAATGTTATTCCTAATGAAGATATTTGTTCTCTCGGTTTAAAGCCGACTTTAGCGTTGCTAGTATCGTAACGATTAATTCTAGTAGCTGTAATATTTTCTCTTTGTAATTGTACGTATCACGAATAGCCTTTTGTTAAGTACCTTGTTACCCCTATATCTGTTATTATACCTTAAAACGTATAGTTTGCGTAACGGTCGTGAAAGTTAAAGGTACATAAGAGGTTAAGGGTTGAATATGGGTAAAGTTAAGGGTTTTTACCACCTAAACGGTACAGGAATACGTGGTTAGCTAATTATTAAGCCGCGTTAGAAACAGTATTTTTATATTACTTAATTCACCTAGGGATACTATCGCTGTTAACTAGCTCGTCACCCTCGAAGTCTACGATATAATCCAAGAAATCTTATTTAAAAGTAATAGGTTACTTGTCGATAAGGTCTTTACCTATTCACGTGAAAGTAAACGAGTAGAAGAGTATTTATAAGATTGGTATAGTTGTAGTAGAAGATAATGTTCATAGTTAGAAGAATAATCCAGAGGTATACGCCACAGGTGAGGGTTTATAAGTCCTTCACCCAGAATGTACCACTTTGGAATACTTCTTCTAGACCGCTCCACGCATTGCTGTCGGTCTGGAATAGCCATTCCAAACCGCTCCATGCATAATGCACTTTGCGTTTTGCAAAAGTGCAGCCTACAGCGTAACACATTACCGTGCACTCTGCAGAAATACACCCTACAATATAATATACTACCACTTAGCCTATGTATACTATCTATAAGAGTATATAGTAATATCTATATAGGCAATATTTTCTTTTTTCCTTATATATTCCATACCTATAGCTTAGTAGCTATACTGTGGTTAAGGTTGTAAAGGTTCAAATCAATAGGTTTTGTAATAATAGTATTATTACGTATTAATTACAAAAGGTCCAAATTAATTGTTCGGTTGGAACTAATAAGGTTTGGCTATGGTAATAAGTATAATTCGATTAAAACTAGTAAGGTTTAGCCGCGGTGGTAATTGTAATTCGGGCCTGGTTAATATAGCTAAATAGGGGCAATATGGTTGGTGATAACACGTTTTGTAGTTTCTGACAGGGGTAATTATGTAAGTGCTATAAAAGGTGATTACTTAAGGATAATTTCGTAGGGGTGATTACGAAATTACGTATTAAGTTAGTATAAAAAGATATATCGCTGTTGGTTCAGGCAAATTTTCTTTTCTTTTCCTTTCAAAGGCGTGTAATCCAAGTTAATATAAGTCTATATTCCAATCCAACCTTTATTCTATTTAATTAAATGAAGCCGCTTGAATAGGTGGGTTATTTAGCTAACACCTATATACTAACCTCTTATTCGAACAGATGCCGCGTAAAAACAGGATAGCTAGGCATCGTTTGGTGCGAAAACGTTGTTGTGCCATTGCCGCCGCCGCCGCAACCGTTATCACTACCGCTAGTAGCCCGCCCTCGTCGGGTATAATTTCGTTAATAACGGCTACTCCGCCCGCCACCGCCACTCTACCCAACACTATCGCCGCTGCTTCGTCTCCTTTCGCCGCCGACGCCACCCTCTTAAGCTCTATCGCCGCCGCCGTCTCTCTTCTTTACACCGTCGCTGCTACCACCCCCCCTCCCCCCTTTACTTTCTCTTCCTCCCCTTTCCCCGGCTTTTAGGGAGAGGAACGAAAGGCTCCTAAAGTTATAAACCTTATCTTTTCTATACAGATAAAAAAAACCCTTACCCGTAAAGCTCACCCAACGCCATAAACGTAATTTTACGAAGCTTTTCTACAGTTTATATTACTTGAATTCACCCGTACATATGCCTTTAATATCCTTTAAAGGAGGTGTAAAAGGCGGATTCATTTCATCGCCTAAAGCTTTGTATATCCAGGGTACGTTGCGAGGATTTTCTAACGCGTAAAGCGTTGAAGCGTGGTACTCGAGTCCGTAGTCCCGGGCCATTAATGAATACGCCTTATGTATGTTGTGTCGCGTCCACGGCCGCGGGTAAATCCGTTGGCAATTATTACGAAAACGGGGGTCATTCAGCCCATTATCACCGTTACAAACGGACTACTAGCTTATACACCCCCGTTCTTGTAGTTTTGTGGTCATGGGTCGAGGTCGTATTACGCGTTCGTTGGCTTCATAATAAGTTTTAATATAATTTTAAAAATATCCTTTTGTAAAAACGTAACGTTTGGAGCGCCTCAAAAGAAATCGCGGTCGTAAATAACCAGAATAAACCGATATTAACTAATAATAGGCGTTAACCGGCAGTTTAAGAAGTTGGTGACTACCGTTACCACCTAGAAACAGAGCTTGCGTATATACTACGCAAACGAGTTTAACGACGTTATCGTATGCCGTTATAAGGAGGGTAATCCCCCCCCTACGCCTTTGCCTAAGGGCATTTGTCGTAAGACGCAAGGCTATATCCTTGTTAGTATTAATAACGTCGAAAGCGGTAATAACGGTAACGTTAATATAAAGGGAAAAGGAAACGGTGAGGATAGTAGAAACGTAACGGTGTCTCCCTTTCCCTTCTTTGGCAATAACTAGTTACCCTTATAGTTAGGACGATGCACTAGGCTATATTAATATTTTTACTTTACTTAAATCAATTGTTTTTAAAATTTAATAAGTGTAACTTAAAATATATAAAATAAAAAGAGGTAATATATCAGAATCATTTCGATATCGTAAATTCAAATAAAGAAAGAAAATAAAAAAAAACAATCCGTTGGGTCGAGGCGTATAAAATAAAAAGTGACAGAATATTGGGAGCGGCGCGAAATATTAATGTTAAATAAAGATACAAGTCGTAAATCGGCGCGGATAACGAAACCTAAACCGTTTTAAAACTAGTAAAAGTGGTATTTTAGGTTACTAAAGTTGAAAAACTTATTTGACTATGTTAATAGACAAAATTATTGTCGTTATAAGGGTTTTTAACGTTTCGTTTGGTATAACCTTAGTTATCGCTTACCGGGTTTAATTTGCTATGAATTTATTTTGTTTTTTCTATTTCTCGGCGAATGGATAATTTGCGTAGTATTATAATTTCGATTATGAACCGTTTTTCATTTGTAATACCTAACTTAACCAAGAATTTATAAAGCGAAAGAGGGTTATTATATACGATAAAAGGGATAAGAGGTAAACTAAGGTAAAAAATAATTATTCAGACCATTATTATTACACTAATACCTGAATCTAAACCTTTAATTATATTATAGATTTTTGAAATTAGGACGCTCTTCGGAACCTTTTTTCATTCAATAAAGCTTTAATAGATAATATATCCACGAAAAGTAAAGCCTTTTCGGGCCGACGTTTCGTTACCGAATATTAAAATAAATTCTATTTGCGAACTATAATCGTTATCATTAGTAGAAAGTCCGTTAGTCAAAATAAATAGCTTTGTAATACTTATGTTTAACGATAAAAATTGTAAACCGCGTTTCAAATTATGTATTTGTCATAAAAGACGTTTGTTAAACGCCTAATATATATCATCCGTCGAGTTGGTTTGGTATTACGCGGCGACTGAAAGGTTAAATACCATCTTTAGTTGTGTTATGGAAAAAATCTAAGCGTTACGTACGCATTGGTATCTTTATTCGTCGGTCCGTTTTACGCTATTCAAAAAGATAAGGGTAACTTTGTCTAGCTACTCTTTTTACGTAAAGCCTAAAACGCCGTTTCAAAAAGTGATGGTAACGCTATTCAAATCGATTATATAGTTTTTCGTTAGGTACGTCTTAGGTTTCGCTTTTAAACTGGCCTTTAAAAGTTTCCTCTCTTAAAACGCGGAAAACAAGGCATTATATAGCGTTAAAGTATCGTCCGTTTATATGCCTGTTAATATAAAGCCTTTCTAACGGGTTATAAATACCAATAGGCACAGGTCGAAGGTAAATCTAGTTATTTCGAGCCGTTTTTTATAGTGCCTTTGATAGTTGTTATATTAGTAAATACTGACTTTAACTAAGCCGTAAAGTGGTTTTATAATATGTAAAATCATCCCGGGCGGGTAGTGTTATCTAAGATTTTTTGGTATGTCAGCATAAATTCATCGTTTAAACCACTCCTCATATTAGGTGTATACCTGTATCATATTTCGAAATTCGATATATAGGTTATATGGTACATAAAAAAAATCAGCTAATATAAAAATCAGGCGGTGGTTAACTTGTTGTAATGGGGGCGATTAGGTTATAATATTACTTTAACTTTTGTTGTTATATCTTTTAACAATTAGACGGTTTTTTTCGTAAGGTTTATCGGTTTTACCCTTTACCTCGTAAACAAGGCAGGTTGAAAATTTTTTATAGATGCCGTAGATGGTCGGGTTAAACTATTTAAAACAAAAAACGCTTTAGTATATTAAAGCTAAGATCTCTAGTTGGGTAAATTACTCGAATGGGGTATTCAGTATAGTTATAATACCATTTTCATGGAGCTTTAAACTTAGCTCGCAGTCTGATATTTTCTTTTACGTAATAAAAGAGTTTGTAGTAAGGTTTTTAAAGCGTTTCTTGCTTTTTAAACCGAGGTGGCGCCTTCGGCGGCGAAGTGTTAGTAAGGTTAATATAAGCGAGCCGCTCCTATCTGGTAGGAGCGGGCCGGATACGTGATTCGGTGGGTAATCTGTATTTGAAATAGGTTTGAATTCTTCGTCCTAAGGGGTATTTTATTAGCGGTTCTATCTTTTTTACGGTTCTGAGCCGCTTCTCTTTATCTTTCTCTTATATTCTCATATCATTTTCTAACGAAATGAACTTATATTATTCGGAAAATAAACAAGTACATTATAGCCTCTAAATCCATTCATCTTCTAAAAGCTAGTCCATATATCATTCGTTCTTCAAACCAAAACTTCGGATTATAATAATAGGTTTAAAACGCTGGTTTTACGTGGGCTATTTCTTATAGCCAACGTTTTGGACATGTTGTTCCTAACCCATAAAAAACTTGATGTTACCATAAACTTTACTATAATATTCGTCTTTTACACCGTAGATAGCGATAGTGCGGAGTTTGTGTAGATTCTTGGGTAAGTATTAAAAATAAGGAGTGTAGGGATAAACCTACTTAGGCCAAAGGTGTTGTTAATGGCACTAACCGCTATTTAAAGGATAGATTCCTTGGAAATGGTACATTTCAATTTCTTCTAAAACACCGTAAACGCTTTTTTAAACGGTTTGTAATACCATTTATATTTTCCAATACCTTATAAGGCTTTCACTAAAATCAATTTACACTCGCTGCTGGTTATTCGAACTTTAATACATTATTCGATAAAGTCGAAAACCGTACTAACGTCGTATGTAATTCAGTTTGAAGGCCCTAGGTTAACGTTAAACTAATAGTCAACTAGAGTATCTCAATAGTCTGTAGCGAATGCGTTCCGTATAAACTTGGCGGTCTGAAATAATGTTGTTGCATCGACAGTGCAAAGGACTAGTTGCCTATCTAAATATATAATATTAATAATTATTTCTTAATTAAAGCTTAAATCGTCTTGAAAGCGGAATTTAAACCGTTATGAGTCCTGTAAGTGTATCTGGAATTTATGACAGGATTTTTCGATAGCTTTAAGTATGTATTTTTTACATCTATATAGTTTATGACGTGGAGCAGGCGTAAAGGGCGTTTTGTAGCCAGGTATTCGAATCGTCGGTATAAAGTCCGTAATTCCGGCTTTGTTAAATAAATAACCTTAATTATACGTATTTCGGAAAAGAACTATAAGTGGCTGAACTTAAGTCGGAGCGATACAGATACGTTATCCGAAACGCGGATAAGTTAGTTAGTCCTTTTCCGGACTCTAATTCGAAGCTTATTTATATTAGTTAATAAAAACAGTAATTTCATGTTAAAGTTTATTACGTAAAACTTAACCGATTCAAAATGCTTATTTATAACAACCGTTTCAAACGATAACGTTTTGTCTTTACCAAACAAGACCTTTTGTTGTTTTCCTATTTGGTTTAGCTAAAACTTTGGGAATTTTGCCATAAATGCGTTGAATTATTGCTTTCCTGCCGTTGAGATTTCGGTTACATTAATTTTAGGTGTAATACATTAAAACCTGATTCTGTATTTATTAAAAGGCGTAAATTACAATGATATATAAGCGTCAAATACTTCGTTTACATAATTTAAGCCTATAATATACATGAACGAGGTGTCTTATAAACCGACAAAGATATATTAGGTGGTTTTATCATTTTAAGCTAATCGGTCGGTATTATTACTCCTAAGGTCGTCTTTTTCAGATATATTTTCATAAGTGTAGGCGTTCAATCCATTATTTGTGTCTTTGTACTCAGCTGCGCATATTGTAAAATTGGCTTTTATCCGATCCTTAAATATATAATCGGCTTAAAATTGTCTTTTAATCCGAATTTACTCGTAAACAGAGTGGTTAGTAAACCAGTAGCCGACTTTACCATATACGATATATCGCTTTTACAAACTTACGGAGCTTCATATACCTTTTTGTAAGTATTATTATAGTTGCGGTACGTTTTTTCTATTTCCAAACAATTGTTCTTGTCCTTTATTACTAAGGTTTCCTCCTTAATACCTGTACTTTAGGCGTTCGTTTTACCCTGGATAGATTTTAAATCTTCAATTTAAAACGTGGTAAATGGTTTCGGAGAGATTTTCTTTAGTAATTTGGCCTTCGCCTTTAGTTTCATTAGCTACAAATATTGATCCGAAGTTTGCCTATCGACGTATAAGGGTTTTCAACAATATTTTAAAGCTTATATAAATACTTTCAAGTTATTTTCCCATTGAAAAAGTATAAGGTCCAAATTTAGGTTTTTGAGGAAAATTTTCGTTATTACTTAAATTAATAGTTTATTACCCTTGTATTCCGGTTTCATGGTTACCTAATATTTCCGGAACTTAATCAATAGGACGGTAAGAATCTTCTATGGGTTTTTATCTTCGTTTTCTCATTGTTTTTTCACGTATTTTCAAGCCGTATTAATCTAATATTTATCGTGAAATTCGTAGTTAATCTCCGTATCAAAAAAGGATCTAGGGCTACTATAGTATTTTAAAAATTTATTTATTAACTTAAGGTTGTATATATATCATTTTTCAATATAACGGAGTAATATAAGAGGTAAAATGATATAAAATTATAATAACTTAATGTTTAATCTTCCATATATATTAAGCATTGTCTGTATTTTGTTATCAAATACATCGTACGGTTTACCGCTATAATTTTCTTTCTTATCATAAAACCTAGCGAAATTTATAAGTTTTATAAGATCGCTTTTATTAGTGGTAAAGCGGTGTGGTGGAAAGTTACGGTAAATGTTTTAATTAGCGGATATTGATCTGTAGGGCACGTATTAGTATTTCGCGTTACTCGTCGTTTCTTAAAGCGAGTTATTTTCTGTGTTTCGACCGCTCCTGCTATAGCCAAACGGGCTATTCTAAGTGTTTCGGCCGCTTCCGTTATATCCGAACGAGTTGTTAATGGTGATTGAGGTATAGTTTTGTCTTTATATAAGTTTAAAATTACTTTTCAGGGAGGTTTTGCGTTTAATCTTTGTTATGAATAATCGTTATAATACCTCCTTCTCTTTCGTCGATTCCTTTAGTTATATTTACACTCTACGGCGGGCATTTAGCCTTGTTAAACGCCTTATCTCAATTTACGGTAAATTTTCGTATCCCTAGCCCATTATTTTAAGTAAACGCTTCTAAAGTTTTTTTTAATAGTGTTCTTTTACAAATTTTACTTTTATTACTTCATCGTTTATTTACCTTGGCATTTGTATAAGTTAGGTCGTTGTTAATAGGACCTTTATGATACGGCTTTCATTTCTACTGGTCGTATTAATACCTTTGTTTCGTAATTATTTTCGCGATATTCTTAAAATCGTAATGTCGACTATTCTCTATATACCCGGCGTCTAGTTCGCAAAGTTCTTTTTAAAATCATCGAACAAGTCGCGTCCTTTAATTTCGCCGCTATAATTGTTGAAAATTCATGTTAATAATATATGTATTTGTTGTATAAGGGTCAAAATCCTTTACTAGTGCCTTGATTTTGTCATCCTATAAATTAAGGTCTAAATACTTCAGGATATTATTATGAAACAACGTATATGTAAAAAAGTACTTTATATATTCGTTGACGTTCACCAGATTTATTATTACTAAAGTTTTCTTATGTTGGGAAAGGGTAGTTTATATACACCTGTAATGTTTAAAGAGGCGTAAATTAGTAATATCGCGCCATAATTGGATTCAGGTAAAGCGTTAAGATTTTAAAATATAATGTAGTTTAAAATTTTAAGGTAATTCAAAGTTTAAGGTACTTTGGTAAATTCATAGTACATTGGATAATTAAAACGGTCGGAATGAGGGTTATTAACGTTTGTTAATATAAATCAATTTCAAATAAAACGTAAATAAAACGTAACTATAAAGCAGTTAAGTGGTTTTAAACAGTTTATATTGGAGTTTAATAACGTTACACTAGTTAAATGAGTTAAGAAAACTTAAAAGTTGGAAGTATTATACTTAGAGTATATAGGGCGAACGTGGGTAAACTTAGAATACATACTCAGATATAGGAAAGTGGGTAAGGTAAAGGGAGTGTAATTATACGGAAGTGTATTATGTAATCTGGTGTATAAGTCGTATCTAGTAATCAGTCCGGATTAACGTATCGTAGCCGCTGTTAGTGAAGTAATCGGTTTGGATAGTTTATTTGTAACCGCTCTTGGGTTAAATGAGTGGTTTGAACGCTTCATTCGTAACTGATTTTGTATTTTACAAGCGGTTTGGATTGTCGAAAATCGGACGGATCCCAACGAAGGGTTCTGAAACTTAGTAGTTTTGGCTTACGTAGTCTGATACGTAATAGAATGCTTTTTAAGAAGTTTCCGTGTGCGTTTGAAGCGTTAATACAAGATAATGATTAACTTAACGAGGTTTTTTAATAAATAAGGTACTGATAGGTTGATAATATCGTATTGAAAGTGGTCTTTTTTAAAGTTACTCTGAATTTTATAGTCTTATGATGTTTCGGGTTTCCCGGCGTTTTCGTGTAGTTTTACACTTCCATGTGGTTTTTATGAGGGGTAGTAGTAAAGTACAAATAGTTTGAACCCATATCACATCCCATTATAGGTATTTAACTTTGGTTTGTCTTTTTTTCCCCTAGCTATTTGTAATCGACCTAATCGGTTACTGATTAGTGTCGTTAAGGTCTTTACCTATTTACATGAAAGTAAACAAGTAAAAAAGTAATCATAAAATTGATATAGTTATAGTAAAATATGATATTTATAGTTATAAAAAGAATCTAGAGGTGCACGCCACAGGTGATGGTTTATAAGCTCTCTACCCAGAGCGTACCACTCTGGAATACCTCTTCTACATCGCTCCACGCATTGCCGTCGGGTTGGAATAGTCATTCCAGACCGCTCCATGCATAATGCACTTTGCGTCTTGTAAAAGTGAAGCCTACAGCGTGACATGTTACCGTGCACTCTGCAGGAGTACACCTTACAATACAGTGCACTGCTACTTGACCTGTGTATACTTTCTATGAGGGTATATAGTAATATCCACAGTACTGAATATAATATATTACCTTCCTATTATTTTTCTCGGCGAGGGGGTGTTAAGTTAATTAATCGTCAGACTTACTACAAATTCAACATTTTTCTACCTCTATCACGACAATATGTCACGACTCAAGCATGATCGCGGGTCAGGAAGCAAGCCAGTGTGCAGCTGAGCCCGAGGTCCAACACATCAGGCGGGGAACACCTTTCCTTTGTTAGCAGAAATAACTAAACCAATCATGTGATTAGGATCAGTGGGATCAGCACTGATCCAAGTGATCCAGTACTGAAAACGGTATGAAGGCACGGATATATAAGGACACAGTCATCACCACATAGATAGCATTTCCTTCATAGCTCTTTAGTTGTCAATCTAAGTATTTAGTCTCAGTATATTCTGAATAGCCTCATGGCTTTTGATCATTACTTGCACGGTTGCGATATTGTTCACTCAGTACCTCTGCTACCTTCTTGATAACATAAACCCTCTGATACCTTCTATATACTCACGGGTATTTAGTGTGATCATTACACAATAGTACTTATAGTTAGCAAGTACTTTTAAATTTTAACCTTATTAACGCTAACGTAGTTGCTACCTTTGGTCTATAATCGATAGACTAGACCTTAGGCGTTAAAGGCGCTCATGGCCGTATTTACGGTCGACGTAATTAACCACCGTAAAGTCTTTTTAATCTACGTTAAGGAAATTACCAACTTAAGGGTACATATGAAATGAATTTGGTATACGTGTTATTATAATAGTAAACGAAGAACGTAACTGGTTAAAAAGGCCTTCTTAGGTGATATCTAGGCGTTATAAAGCATATTTGAACTTGCTGACACCAGTAACTGTTACTCATACCTGTTCGAGAAATGTAGTTTCGTTAGCATGAGCTTTCCCTATTGCTTTCTGGCATAACATTAACTTATTAATCATTTAGTCAAGCACATTTATCGGTGTTTCCTCTTTATTTTAAAACTATTATCGTCGTCTACTTCCTAGTGGCCTAGTTTGTATAATATTAAATAAGTTGGACGTCGTGTTTAAAATAGCCCTTTATACCGTTATAAATTTCTCAAGACGTAATTGTTCGAGTTAGGAAGGTTAGGTAGTAATCCTTGGCGTGTCTTGTGAGGATTTCGGGAAATAGTGAGTGAAAACCAGAAAAGAGAACCTCCATCCACCTACAAATGTTTAAAAAGGGTATTATATTCGTATCGAGCAGGTTGTAGGGCTTTCCGTTATACTTCTTAACACTATTTCAAATTTTGGTGAAATCTGTAAGGAGCTTGTAATTAATATTAACCATTTTAACAAATTTTGATAACAGGTCCTAATAGCTATCTCAGTTTTTATTAGTAGTGATTCCTGGCAGTTTATGCCTTGGAGCCTCTGAAATACGATATTAAGGGTAATTGCTAGTCGCTTGAACCGAGGGGTAAAGTCCTGTAGTAAAACCTGTAGTAGGCTTTCGCGTATTGGTAAATCTGCCGTAGGAATATTGTTGAGGAGTTTATTGATTAAGGTATTGGGGGTCGATAGGGACTTCAAAGTTTCGAATGGCTAACGATCTTGTTTAATTAGTTGTTGTAAAGCGTCAAAGTCGATTCCTCTAATTGCATAGACGGCCGTTGCTTTACGTGCTCTGCGGCCATTAAAAGCGTACTCCGCGCTTTCACGTAAAGGTGTTAAACTTCCGAATAGATTAATAAGTTAATCATTGTCAGTACTTAAAGAGTCTAAGTTTAGTTCAAGTTGGAGGGAAGGTCTCCTACAACGTAGGTAAGAGCGTTGAAGTTTTTTAACGATTTTACTTTTCTCTCAAAAGTCTTAATGATTAGGGTTTTAAAGGAGATCTTTTCATTAAGTTAATTTAAAGAAGGTTTCGGTTAGACCTAATAGCATTTTTTTTTTTTTTTTTTTTAGATATAGATATTACATCGGATAACCTCTTTTTTTAGCTTGGCTTTAACTGTATGCTAGATTATCTTTCACATATTAAAAGTCCAGTAGTTAAAGAACTCGCAGAAATATTGAAAAGTGCGGGCGCTGCGTCCGTAGTCGTTATCGAGGTCCGCGTTGATGGTATATTAGCTACCATAGTTAGTTAGGTGGGCTTTAGTTGAGGTTTCTTTTATATTTGTAATTTAAAGTAGTTCGTTTTAGTAGTTGATGAAAACTGTTCCGAAGGCTTTAACTTTATTGAAGTATTTTTGGCTTGGAGCTATTTTAACGGTCTGGCTTTTATAGGACTTGGTGGACGAAAAGCTTAGTAATTTGGGGCGTAGAGACTTGGTTTTTTAGCGTAAAGTCGCGTAAAAATTTAGCGACTTGACGTTAGGTCGCACGATGTATTTTTTTGAGCGCGACTTAGCGATATTTGGTTTTTTCTCCTGAAACAGCGAACTGAATGATTAAATCGATATAGTGGAAGTAAAAAAATTAAAGTAAAGGTAAAGGTTTAGTATAAAGAGTAAGGTTGATGGTCGTTTATTATGGTTAGTAAAGGGTGAAGGTTATTTATTATGGTTGTTTGGCTGTAAGATCTAGTCGTTTTTATTACGTTAGTAACACCCGTAGTAATAATAACTTAGCCGTTTACCAATTTTCCGATGTTGAAGACTTTTAATAATTAATTTTAAAGTCTTTAAGAAGGATCTTTGTTGAAGATTTCTTAGTGTTTTTCGATAATAATACCGTTGTTACCTCTAAATTTCCGTGAAAACCGACGCAGCCCAAAAGTCTTTTCTACTTACCGTCGTGAAAACCGACGCAACAGTAAAGGCACTTAGTAAGAATTTTCCCTCTATCTTGGTCTTTCATAAAACGTAACCGGAAAGTAGTTTTTTTTTTTCCTATTTAGCTTATATGTGCTTAACTCAATAAGTACTGATTAGTGTTGCTAGGGCTTTAGACGTTGCGATATTGTTGATTCAATTGGTCGAAATAACAATAGTATTGTAGTAGTTAGATGGTGAATGTATTGTTCTAGGTTTGGCAGACCGCTAGCTGGTCTACACAGTATTTTGTATAGCCAATTGCTTAACCCGTGCCCCAGTGTGAGGTGGGCGCATACTGTACTTGCTTTGCAGCCAATACAGTAGTCCCACCAATAATACACTCAACTTACAGTCAATATAGGCAACTTTACTGTAAGTAAAGTTGACCTATTGCACTGCAAATACTACTATTCTAACATATACTGTCCCGCCTCGTTTTCGCAAATAAAATACCACAAACTTTAAATTTCACGTATATATATTCCCCTGTATCGTTCGTAACGATGACTAGGCTCAGGTAAATATCAAATAAAACTCACGAGGAAAAAATGGTTCTAACCGCGAATTTGATCGAATTTACATAGAATATAACATATTTCCTAAAACTATTGAGACCGATATTAGACGGATTCGAAACTCTAACTATACGGTATTAATTATATAATTAATCCCACTCTTTATTTAGCTGATTCATTTCAATATTCACATAAATTATATAAAACTTAACCATTTACTTTATATAGTTTCGCCTGATATCACCAACGGTTTACCACTTTCTTTATTCATAATTAAACACGTGTTATAATTGACTCAATTAGTTTTATACCCTCATATAAATATTTTAAAGACGTAAAAGCTCGCTTTGCTAAATCAGTTATCGATTTTATATCCTCGTCCACCTTAAAGATAAGAGATATTTCGTACTTATTCATAAATCTATTCATATTGAATCCGGTAACAGTCGATTTAAAATTAGTAAATATAAAACAATAAATAAATAAAATTAATACTCAATGAAACGACGAAGACACGACGATAATCCATGGGTATTTTGAAACCTTCTAATTTACCCACTCAGTACCGCTATTCGTTAATAGGTAATATACTATCCATAAAATTTATTGAACCTTTATTGAAAAATATAAGGTATTTTAAAAAGATTTTACTTAATTCGAGCCGCGATTACTAATAATAAATATAAAAAATCCATCAAATCACCACTATACATCCTAAAAGCGCTTTGTAGACACCTTGATGATTATAAACCATATTACCCCTAATTACATAAACTTGGAAAGTCGGTTTATAAATAGTAACAAATACCGTAAGCCATTATTAGTAACCAATAGGTTCAACATAAAGTATACGAAAATACAGGACTAATGACGATCAGATTTAAAAAGGGGTTAAAGGAGGCTTTATTATAAAGTATAACGAGATTTTATACCATTATATTACGTGTATATTTGATAAATACGTCGAATATTTACGACTATCACTTTTTAATCATAACCACATTAAGGGAACTAACATGAAACGTTTTTACATAAAAAAACTATAATAAACGAGTTATAAATTTATTATAAAATCATCGTTATTAATGATTTTGAGTACGATAATTATAAACGAATATGGTAACGTAAATTACTTTTCGAATCGATATTATAATCCGTAAATTATATGAAATATTTTACTTTAACCAGAAAAAGTTTAACGTTTTCGTTAATTGTTAATGATCGAACCGCATATAACGAGTTGTTCTCCATACCTTAATTTTATAAGTTTTTCAAGGTACTCAACCCAAAAATAAAGTAATTATCCGACGTTATTGAAGTCGACGGTATTAACGCGGTCCGGGCCTGAAACGGTACCGTAACCATCAACTTTTTGGTATCCTCTAGCTCCCCCTTTAAACGAATATCATCGTAATTCAATAACCAGGTTTCCGTCTTAATAAATTCATCTGTATACCACGTCCTAATATAGGTTCTTCCTATACATAAATTAATTATTACCGTATTATATATAACTATAAAATTAGGTTAGAAAGCCCTTGCGTAGCATTTCTAAACTTCGGGTTTATCCTATAACTTACAGGTTAATATATTCAGATAAACGCTTTAGGTTGCGAGTTAATAACGTAAGTAATATTTCAAAAGCGATTTTTTTTTTAGCTTATCGAACCTAACTTTCCGAAATTCTGCATAGTCATAAAATAGTTTAATTCCTTACAATCTGTTCATATCATAAATGAGATACGAATATTATATAATTCCGATAACCACGCTTTTGAACAGGATATTATTACGAAAAACTCTTTATCGTAAATAATGTACTTCCGTTCTGCGTTTAGTAATGGTACGAAATAATATATTACCGGCTTCAGAATACCGGCTTCATTACTTTATAAAAGGTATTATTTTAAATTTATCACCAAGTAATTTGTTTCCACTACCATTAACTGGTCCGAATTTAATACATTAAAATTGAACCTGTAACGAATATATGTTTCAACGTTTCAAAAACATATTACTTCCTATTTTTTCAGCCTACCGGGTTGCATATTTTAGAAGTCGAAATAATTAAATAGCTAATTTCAGAAAAATGCTAAAAATGTTTCGATAAAGGTGAGTAAATTTTTAAAAAAATCGAATATTTTGAACGGTATCTGGAAACTCCTATTCATAAATAACGAAATTTTTCGGAGACGGCCCAAATACCTACACTTACCGTCACCATAAAATCAAGGTATTTTTCGTCTTTTAACACAAAATGATATGTTTTCGTGTCTAATTTAATTCGATATCGTAAAAACGTCTCAAAGCTACGAGAAACTTCGTTATATAATAATATTAAATCACAACGAATAATTAGAAAGTCGTTTGAGTAAACTGGAACAAAATTATCCAAAAATATCCGGTATCATATAATTGATATAACGTTAAAACATTGTTAATTTTTTCCCTACCCTAAAGGGGGTAACTAATTATTCAAAAAGAACGAAATGAATAAAAAATTCGTTAATTTCTCCTATTTTGGTATAATTAGAATACGTTAAAAAGCCGTTTAAATAATGAACTTTATAGATCACATAGATTTAAATAATATTCATAAGGTTTCTTTAATTAAGAATAAAAGAAAAGGATGTTATTTTGTGATTTTATTTGAATTCCAGTAATCAACGTGAAACCCCTATGTTTCCCACGATTTAAAAATTTATTATACTGGTGTCATAACCGAAAAAAGAACCATTCAAATTTAATACTTATTTATTAACTCCGTAATCCAACGCTGGAACTTGAAGAATTGATTTCGTGACATCGAATGTAACGGTCTTTATAATTTATCTAGAAAAAAAACCGTCTTCGTTTAGTTCAATATAAATATAATATTTAAGTTTACCACAATATGTGAATTAGACCGTTACCTTTTCCTTATTAAATAAATATCGAAATTTCATTGATTTAGATTAAAAAAGGAACTAATTCTATCTTTCTTCTACGACTGTTAACACCGTCGATTATAAAATCCGCGTCATTTCTTCAAAAGTTTTAACGAAAACTAACTATAATTAGTCCTCTATACGTTATATCTTCCGTTGAAACTTTGTTTCTAAATTAATAAAAATAAACCTTATAATACTCTGAATATCTCCCAGACCAAGGCGTAATAATATCGTATCGATTACTAATCCGTTTTACCTATTAAATTAAACGATTTTGGTTAACATTTAAAACTACTTTTTAATATAGTATCTATAGTATACCAAAATTTACATTCCGCGTTATTTTGGGAATAATATATATTAATATTGTATTCGACTATTCATCAATTTTTACGCGAAACTTCGTTATATACATAACACGTATATTCAGCCGTAACTCCAATACAATATTCTAATTTTCAATATATACAAGCTGAATTCAGTTTGTTTTTGACAGTTATATCAAATCATTATTTATAATATAATAATGATTACAATTGAAATCAATTTAGGCATTTAGATAGTAGTGTTATTGAAGAACATGAAAAAAAGAAAAAAAAATCGTTTATGCCTAGTTTAATTGAATAAAATATTTTTCCTCGATTATATAATTATGTTGGTAAAACTATAGAAATTTTAAACAAAATTATGTTTAGAAGTTAGGCTTCCCCTGTCGCTAATAATAAGAAACTTACATTCATCTTTTCGACTTGAATCACATACACCTACGTCGAAAAAAGATCCGAACGGAATTTAAAACCTTGTTAATAGTAGTTCCAAAATTTATAACATAGGTAACGCCTCATAACTTGTCTAACCTAGCGTTTCTTCGCCGTAACCTACGTCGCCTAGTATCCTTAGTCTTAGGCTTATATCGAGTGGATTTATTAAAATAATCGAACGCTATTACCGAAGCCTTTCGATGAAGATACCTAAATAACGTAAACTCACGTTATAACTATATCTTTATCCGGACGCGGTACTTATATGAAGCTCAATAATTATCGATTAAAGCGTTGCTTTAAATTTAGAAATTTCAATTCATCTAAAAGTTTATGGTATTTCATCAAAACCGCAATATAATTGATACGACTAACGTTTGCCATAATAAATTTGTCTCGAATAAGTAGAGAAATTCAAAAACGAGGGTGGTTATATTTAACGATTAAAAAATAATTCAAACCATCTTTATAAACAAATAGTACCTATAGGTCTTTGTCGTTTATGAATGATCCTTTCAATTCGACCAAAGCCTTACTCGTATCGTCAAGTTTGCTAGAAATGACTTTAATACAATTTAAAAACCTACTTATATCGTATATTTCCTTGTGTTCGCCAGCCTCGTAATATTTCGTAATAGTTTATTTTATTGGAAGCGTATAAACACCCTATATATAAAAAAACGTTCACTGACTTTTCCTAATTCATATTATATCCGTATTTGGTATAAATTCTATCATTTTACTTCTCTTCGTTCAAGTACAAACAGATTTATCAAATTAACGTTAGTTGTATCTCTTTCGGCTATTTTTAAACGTTAAAGAACCAGTTCGAATAGACGTTAAGTCGGTTTCAAATTGCTGGATTTTAGCAACGACCTGGGCAAAATCGGACGTAGGATCAACTGCGAAAGTAGATTAAACAGAATATTATATCCATCTCAAAGTAAATCCGATATAGCTTTTAATATTTTGTAAGTAAGATATATTGACTTTAATCTGCTCCAAAAGGGTAGGAAGTATATCTACAAAAATAGAAAACTACGTATTCGCCGATAGCTCATCCTCCTCAATAACGTTAAAATATAGCGAAAAATCATGAATATTTTCCATTCATTCGTTTATTACAAGGAATATTTTTAACAAAATGATAGGAAACCTTAACTATATATTATAATGCGACCTACGAAAATATACCAAGTAGGTATTAAATGGGATTTATAATTAAGGTATCAAGCAAACTAAAAAATGTTATGAAAGTTTTTTGTATATGACTTATATACATGGTCCGTATACGATCCGTTACATACCTTCGCATGTGACGTCCGCGGACCGCGCCCGAGCCACACTTGAGCCAGATGCTGCACATCCTATTACGTGTACAGTTACATAACTTATAGACTCAATTCCCAATAGCCTAAGTTCATAATACTTTATATCATTTAAATAGAAGTGGAAAAGAGTAGGTGACTTAAGGACGTGGAACGTAATCGACCCAACAACAATTTGAATTACTATTATCTCTCATGTCGATTGTTATTCGCTTGGACCGAAGCTAACTTTAATTTTACTAGTATTTTAATAGTTAATTTTGGTAATAATAATACTTTCCTTCCGTAATACCATTTATTCCAGCTATTCTTTTTTAAGTACCTCATCATTTTAATATTTGGAAAAATACCCTAAAACGTACAACCCGTGTAACAATCGTAAAGGTTGAAAGTATATAAGGGTTTGGGGGCTTGTTTAAGGTAAGGTAATGGTTTTTGCCACTTGAACGGTATAAAAAGACGTGGTCGACTAGTTATTAGATCACGTTAAGAGAAATATCTTTATGTCAGTTAATTTATTTATAGGCATCATCACTGTTAACAGTTTCTTCACCTTCCAAGTCTACGATGCAATTGAATAAATCATACTCGAAAGTCATAAGGTATTAAATATAATATATTACCTGTTCATTATTACGTTTGCTTAGAGGGTAACGAGTTAACTTATTGCCGGACTTACTACAAATTAAGCCATTATTACGAAGATAATTTTTAAAGTTAACAGGTCCGCTAAAGTTTTTCCATCGTTCGTATCAATATAATTTTAACTTTTAATTCGAAGCTACTAAACTAGACTTTAAATGTTAATGGTGCTTGTAATCATACTTACGATCGAAGTTATATATTAACTCGCGGGTTTCTTTTTTTATATCGTGGAAATTATCAGCTTGGTGGTACATACTAAACTAGTTTAGCGTACGCGCTATCACGGTCGTAAACAAAGACTTTAATTAACTGAAAAAGCGTTCACAGGTGGCATTTGTACGTTGTAAGGCGTATTTAAACTTGCTAACGCCCGTGATAGCTACCTATTCTTATTTGCAGAACATGGTTTCGCTAGCGTAAGCCTTCTCCATTACTTGTTGGCAAATTATAAGCTTATTAAACATCTGATTTAACACATTCATTAGTGTTTCCTCCCCTTTCTTTTTTTTGTTATTATAGTTATCCACTTTGTAGTAGCCTAATTCGTATAATATTACATAAGGTGGATATCGTATCCGAAGTATTTTTTATACTATCATGAAATTTTCAGAAGGTGTTTATTTGCATTAGGAAGGTTAGATAATAGTCCCTAGTATACCTTACAAAGATCTCAGTAAATAGTAAGTAGAAATCATAAAAAAAGACTTTTATTTATTTGTAGATATTTAAAAGGGGTATTATCTTCATTTTAAAGAGATTTTAATGCTTTCCGTTATATCTTTCTATGTTAATACAAATTTTGAAGAAGTTCCTAAAGAGCTTATAATTAATATTAATTATTTTGACAGGTTTTGGGAAAAAGTCGCGATAATCGTCCAAATTTTCATTGGTATTTTCTAATAGTTTAATCCATGGACTTCGAGTTGCGATGTTAAGGGTAACTGTTAGTCGACCAATCCGAATAGTAAAGTCCTATAATAGGACCTGTGATAGGCTCCTGTATATAGGCGTACCTGACGTAGAAATATTTTTAAGGAACCTAGCGATTTTAAGTCAAAGGTTAAGAAACAATGGAGATTAAACTATAAAAAAAGGGTTTGAAGGACTTGTCGATTTTGTTTAATTAACCGTATGAAGCTGACGTTAATACCTCTTTCCGTGTTGGTGGCCGTTGCTTTACGCGCTTTGCCATCGTTAAAGGCATATTTCGTGTTATTAAGTAAAAGTGTTAAGTTTACAAGGAAATGAACAGGTTACTCATTATCGTCGCGTAAAAAGGTTCGGCTTAACTAAATAAATTGTTCTTTACAACTTGTATAAAAGCGTTAAGTGTCGATAATAATTTTTCCTCTTTCTCTAGAGTTTTAACGATTAGTATTTTGAAAAGAGTCTCTTCATTAAGCTAATTGAAAACCCATTTCAGCTAATACTAATACAATCTAAAATATAAATATTGCGGCGAGTAACCTCTCTTTTCAACTTTTCCTTAACCGTACGCTACATTTTCTTGTACATATTAACTTTTTGATAATTTAAAAATATATAAAAGTTTCAAAAAGCGCAGGAGCCACGGCCGTAATTTTCACCAAGGTCCGCGTCGAAGATGTACTGTCTAACATAATTATTCTAATAAACCTCAGTTAAAGTTTCGTTAGCACCATCAACTTATAGTTCTTTATCATAATAATTAGCAAAAATAATTTCGAAAGCTTTAAATACCTTTATATATCTTTAACTCGGTGTTATTTTGAAATTTTAGTTTATATAATGATTAATGTGCGAGAGACTTAGTAATTAGGGACTTAAAGACTTGTTTCTTTTTGCGTAAAGTTGTGTGAGATGTTCGCGAGTTAGTGTTTAATCGCACGACGTAGCTATTTAAACGCGACTTAGTGTTTTCGCTTGGTATAACAATTTGAACGGTGAAATTAGCGTAAGGGAGTGGAAAGGAATGAAGTAAGGGTGGATATTTGGTATTTAGGGTAAAGGTTTGGTGTAAAAGGTAAGGTTGTAGGTCGTTTGTTATTAGTAAAAGTCGAAGGTTAAAGATTATAAGCCGTAAAATTCAGTCGTTTTTGTAGTAATAATACCCGTAATAATATCAACTTACTCGTTTGCCAACTTGTCGATTTGAGACTTTTAATGGTTAATCTTGACGCCTTTTAAAGAGAATCCGTAGAAATTTCTTAGTGTTTTCGAGTAACGATACTGTTGTTACCTTTAAGTTTCTATGAAAAACGACGTAATTCGTAAATGATTTTCATAAAACCATTTTCTTTACTTTAGCTTTTTACAAAAAGCAATCGGAAAGTAGCCTTTTATCCTACTTAGATTATTTATACTTAACTTAATTAGTACTAATTAATATTGGTAGAGCTTTAGACGTCACAACGTTATCGATTCTATTGGTTGAAGTAAAAGTAGTATTATATAGTCAAGTGGTAGATGTATTTTGTTAGGTTTGACAGACCGCTAGCCGGTGTACACAGTAATTTGTATAGCCAATTGCTTGGTCTGCACCCTATTGTGAAGTGGGTGCATACTGTACTTGACTTGTGTTATAACCCAGATAGAGGTTAGGCTAGGAAGCAGGCCAGTATGCAACACTGCGCCACTAGAAAGCCTGAAGTCTAGAATTAGGCGGGGAACTTCTCTTATGTCAGCAACCCCGGACAGGGAAGGACCGATGGGACCGACAGCGGTCCAGTCGATTATACAGGACCGATGGGACCGACAGCGACTCCAGCGGTCCAGTACTGAAGACGGTATGAAGGATAGGGATATAAGGACACGGTCAGCACCACATAGATAGTATTTCCTTCATAGCTCTTCAGTTGTCAATCTAAGTATTCAGTCTATACACCTGAATAGCCTAACAGCTAGTGATCATTCTACAGCACGAACAAACATCTTCTGATATTGCACCTTTGTTACCTCTGCTACCTTACTGCTAACACAAACCCCCTGACACCTTCTATTTACTCACGGGTATTTAGTGTGATCATTACAACTTGCCGCCAATACAGTAGGCTTATACAAAACGATATACTCAACTTGCAGTCAGTATAGTCTACTTTACTGTAAGTAAAGTTGACTTACTTCACTTAGATTATTAAAATTCCAACATTTATGGGTCATTAAAACGAATTTTTGATCTTTTTTTTTTCGGTACTAAATATAATTATGTACCAAAAATTTACATGGTTTTAAAATGCTTTTATGATGCTGAGTTGAACTTAAACCTCAAAAAATGTAACTCTGTGGCAAATGAAGTAAATTATTTTGGTTTTATTATAATGATTAACGTAGGTATTGAAACCTACTTTCGAAAAATCCCAGGTAGTTTGCAACTAAACATCTTTTTGTATCATTCATTTTTTTTTAGTTCTTTTTTTTTAGGTTTTACAAACTTTTATGGAAACTTTGTGAAAAAAGATTTCAAATGAGCTAATTACTTCTCTTAATTTATCATATAAGGAACCCGGTAGATTTGGACAGATCGCGAGAAATATATTTTAAATTTTAAAATTGGTATTTATTATAACCTTTATTTTTACACATAGAAATCATAAATAACTAATAGTAATAAAAACCAATTATTAGAAAATAATTTAAAATTGAGACCTTTTATAAAGCAATAAATATAGTATTTTCAAATCGGGAAATATTGTTTTATGATTGTCGTACATGGAATATAATTATATTATATACTATAAAAGACCTTTCGCGGTGGTATTTTATTTTAAAACTCAGTGATAAACGTTGCGTAATATTTATATCCCGCTTACTATTTTCATGAATTATATGTAATTAAAGGATGATTTACCCTATTTAATCTCGAAACGTTAAGCTTGTTAAGCCGATTTTTTTTCGCTTTTCTAATATTATTTACGTCATCGGCTCGTAGTATAGAACGTACGCTCGGATATATTATCTCATAGGTAATAAAATAAATCCAAGGTTAAAGAACGCTGTATACGAGTTTTTCAACACCCTTTTATAACTATATCTAATATAATAACATTAAATTTATATATTACCAAAACGTATATCATGGTAAATTATACGTATAAATTCATCGAAATGAAGGCTCATCTACTTAATCACGATAATATACGTGTAAAAAACAAGTCGAAAAATAATAATTCGTTAAAGGTTATGGTACCGCCTCGAATCCAGCCCGCATTAATACTGTCAACTTTGGTAACACTAGGTAATTACCTTATTTTCAGGCTGGGTATTTTGACTAAATTATAAGATCATTGTGTAACGAACTATTCGTGATATACGATTTACCTATTAATGGTTATCGGGAACATTAAATATTTCCCAGTTAAAGTAGGATATTCGATATGAATTACAGATTATAATACCAACCTAAAAATTACGTTACATTATTAGGGTTATTTATATTTAGAAACATACTGTAATAAAACTACGCATTCGTTATTATGAGATACTTGGATAAAAACGTCTTATTCTGGTTCTTTGAATAAAATTATTATTAAAAGGAGATCATCGCTAATATTCGACGTTTATGTCGAATATGTACGTAATATAACAGTACAAAACCTTATCGTACATTATAATAAAGCATTTTCCAATCCCTTCCTATCCCAGATTATGGTTAATTATATATTTTAGTTGATTTCATAGTTAACTTGTCGGTTATAAATAACGATTTATAGTATTTAATATTTCTTACAAATTGATTTTTGAATTCTTTCCATTAGAGGTAATATGGTCTATAACCGTTATAATACATACAGAGCATCTTCGCGATATATAGTAGCGTTTTAATAATTTTTTTGTATTTATAATTAACGATCGTATATCGGATGAAGTAAATATTATTCAAACGACTTTATACTTTTCAGTATTTTTAAATAATATTGATCGAAGGTATACCATTCTTGAACGGACGGCGATAACAAGCGGATAAATTAGGAAGTTTAAAAAATACTTTAGATTATCGGTACTTTTTAATATTTTTAACTATGTATCATATTTTCCAATCTATTAGTTTATATGAAATGATCGGTAATAGATAGGTACCTGGTTCAATTTTACTAAGGTATGGAATCGAGTAATTCGGTTATAGTATACACTTAATAATGGATAGAGAAAGTTGAAAACTATCGACGATACCCAGTGGAGCGATATAACGTAAGCAATTAGATTTGGCTTAGTTTACGAAATATTAAGATCAATTACCTCAGTAAAAAGTTGGAATAACTTTACAATTAATATATTGTAATGAACGTCTTGAGTTAGTTTAATATCGTTTGAAATATATTTTTTAAATACCCTATTTTTGCGTAGATTCAGTCAAAAACGCGGTTACAAATCCCCTTCCCTCGTATGTTTCATCTGATACCCATTTAAACCCGTTTTTCATCGCAGATAATATATGGGATAATATATATAACGAAGTTAATATTTGAAATATCTTGATTTAAAAACGGGAAAATATAATATCCATTATATATTGATTAAGTAAAAAGGATGTAATGAATTTGAATGAGAATTATAAAGCAATACAAGTATATTGAGATTTTGTATTAATATCAATGCAGATAAAAGAACACTCAGTTATATAACGGTCCGGCGTTTTATACTGACATTTAATATATTTTACGAAATTGATATCGGATTAATCGTTTTCATTCCAAAACTAATATATAAATTATAAACCAGTGAGCATCTTTATCACTATTATGATATAATACAATATATAAAATTGGTTATATATTATCTGGATTTTTTTTTGAGATAATAATTCGACCATGAAAACATTTTCGCTAAAAACTTACCAAAGTTTACCTATATAATATTATCATCGTTTCTTCGCTTTTCAAAATGGGAGCGCTGGAGACGTTACTGCCTTTTACTATATCTGGCTCCAGGCATTAAAAACCGCCGACGGGGGTAGACCATACGAGGCGGGGTAGGTATTAAAAAATATCGATGGAGGTTAATAATGCGGGGTGGGGAGAGCGTTAGGGAACACCGACAAGGGTAGATAGCGCGGAGTGGAGAGAACGTTGAAAAAAGCGAACAAAAGCGTATAACTCGTGACAGAGCGAGGCGATCGGTCCTTTAGACAAACTATAAAGAACCGTAATATATCGGTTTACCCTCGAACTATACGTTTAACATAAATACGGTTATTAATAAGCTACCGGTTAATTCGGTCAATCTGTTTTTATATAAATTAACAAATCAAATACAAATGAAGATAATTAGTTTAAACAATAAAGTTTAAAATATTATTTTCTATATTTAAGAAGCCATGATCAACGTGAATCATGAAAAAACGTGGTTTAAATAATAATGTTATTTTCACTATTTAAAATGAAATTATGAAAAGGCTTGCGATGGGTATCAATAGAGACTATGGTAAAAATATTACGAGTTAGAGCGCAGTTAATAGATGGCGTATAGTTACGGACGGCGAAAAATAGAAATGGGGGCATGTCAGGTGACGATGAAGCGGAGAGAAAAATAAAACGGGGTCGTATAAATTAGGGTGTCGTAACCTAAATAGCCGCGATAGTCGGAATGTTTTACGTACAAGCGGTATTGCGAAAGTATGCGAACTAATTAACTAATTTCGAAAAATCTGAATTAAAAACGGACTTATATCTCAAGAAGTTACCACAACACTCACACAAAAAAAGATGTAAACGTTATTTTATAAAGCTACAATAAGTAATCGTAAAAAAAGGCGTAAACCGGAAAAAAATACTAATGAATATGTTTTATAAACGTAATATAAAAAAGGTGAATACGTACTCGGGGTTTTTATGAAATTCATTTTTAAATTTACTATTAGTAGGCCTTAGGCGTTGCAATGTTGTCAATTCGATTGGTCTTCAAAGTAATAGTAGTATTGCAGTAGTCAGATGGTGGATGTATTATTATAGGTTTGGCAAACCGCTAGCCGGTCTGCACTGTAATTTGTATGGCCAATTGTTTGGCCCATGCCTTAGAGTGAATTGCAGCCTACTGCACTCGACTTACACCTAATGCGGTAAGTCTGTAAAAAGTAATACACTTGTAGTACAGTCAACTTTACTGTAAGTAAAGTTGACCTATTGCACTGCATTTAATACTATTCCAACACTGGCGGCTTTTGTTTGTTTGTTTGTACGCGCACGTTAATATGACTGACTAATCTTTTCCGGTTAGCGTTAAACAGCAGCCTTGTATCCTCTGTCAATTCCAATTGACTTTCATACTGCATTACATCTGATTGCATGTAAATTGATCCCATTTGACCTTAATTTCTCCACCACTCCGAGGTCCGAGTTTATTAACTCCCACAAAAAGTTCTTTCGTCATAGCTCTTCATAATTTTAACTATGCTACTTAAATAGCCTTTCGCAACTTTAACTGTACCACTTAAACAGATTACCATCATTAATCCCCTAGCAATCTTCCAGTCTACCAACACATATCTATCTGCCGTCACGTGATTTGGGATTTTCGGGCGGCTTATCCACGTAGCCCTCAATACGTATAGTTAGTTTGTGGCTGTTTACAAACCTTTCTAGTAATTTATTTGGCGTGGCCTTCATCATGGCATCTACAGGATTATCTTTGCCATCGATCTATCGGAACTCCTCAATCTTCCTTCCCTTGTAGGCTTTACGAAGTGCCATTACATCGATTATTAGGCGCTTTTCGCTGGTGGTTCCGAGCTTTAATAGGCATTCGAAAAGGCCTTTTAAGTCGGTACAAATTACCACCGGGATAAGAGGAATCCGTAACTGCCTGGTAATGTGGTTAAGGGTCTTTTACAGTGTTATGCCCATGTTAAAGCCTGTTATTATATCGTAGACCTCCAAAACTAATACGTTTCGTATAATCCTCTTATATTTAACAGAGGTTTAGTGAATTAGGTTGCTGATAATTCTAAATTGATCTTATCGCTTATCTTCGTTAATGAAGTTTATTAGGAAACCGATCTGTAAAGATAAATCGATATTGTTTACAAAAAAACTATCCATAAAGACCATTAGCTTTGCCTTTAAAAGGTCGATTAGCACCATATTAATCCCACGGTCCAGGTTTCGCATTTACTACTCCCAAATCTTATTTAGTTGGTTAAAATTTTCATCCGTTAGTGTTTATGCTTATGTCGTAATTGATAAGTCGTATAAAGCTTTCGGTTGGCATAAAGTATCAATATAGTTACCCCGTGTATGTTATTCCAAGTACCATTAAGTCTTAGCCTTATTAGTCTTATCGATTATAGTAAAAATAGAGCCCTAGCCTTTTTAGCAGAAGTTTAGGTCAGCATTAATACCAAGTATACGGATTAATGATTTATTAAAGTTAAATTGATTGTTTTCTGTTAACATCGTCACCGGCTTGTAATTCCAGAATTCGGATTTTTCGATCGTTTGTTGTTTTAGTCTTATAAATTTAGTTGTTACGATGAAGAGGATATTGTTAGTTTGTATACCTATTATGCCGAAGTCTTTCTTTTATATTACTAATAACTATAGATCGTATATTAAAGACTTTATCGTCAGTCGAAACTTGAAGTGCGATTGGTAAGTTAGAAACTAGTGGACGCCTGTTTTAGCTAATTCATATAATAGTTTAATACACTGTATTACTTTTCCTGGTAGGTAAATGGTATGGAGTTCCTATAGTAACTTCAATAGTATAATCCGTTGTAAATCTGTTGTTGATTATATATACGTTTGCATAATATTACGGCTATTAAATATAAACTTGCTTTTAGTCTTAGCTAGTAGATTTGCTGCCAAGGTAATTACTAGGTGTTGGCTAATTTTTGGAATTGTTAGAGATTACGTAAGGATTTAGTCCTTACCTCTATCGTCGTATCCTTAAGCGATTAATCGTGATTTTTTATAAAGCTCCTCCGTGGTTTTGCTTTTAATTTCGTAGATAATCCTTGATTTGAAAATCGTAAAGTTTGGGTTTTAAAGGTTAAAGTTAGCTTTTGATACAAATTATATCACACTTTAAATTAGTAGGCCGTTAATTTCGACCCTATCGCTTTCCTTAAAAAGCTTGCCGAAAGTTTTGATAATCTCTTATGCCTTAAGTTTTACTACTAAATCTTTGTTATCCTTAATTTTTTTGCTTACCTAAGTAATATTATAGGTACGACCTGATGTGTATTTCTCCTCTTCAACGTTCCTTTTCTTCAAAGGTCGTTCGCGTTGGCAGCGTTTTATTAACTTATCGATAACGAGTAGGGGAGGTTCATATTAACTAGGTCATTTAATTTAAGGGTCTGTATCGTTAGTAGTCGTAATATAAGGCTTAACTTAAGTAATCCGGAAAGATATAAGAACGTTAATAGTTTTAACAATTACTTTAAAGTTTACGATATTTAATATTTTATATGGTCATTTCTATTTACCCGGCTTTCGCTATACAAAGACTTTATTTTGTAGTGGCAAAACAAGCACGTCGATTGTTGTAGGCCCGTTTCTGGTGTTAAGGGTATTATTAACTTGTCGGCATGCTGATTCCTTTCGTAGATTCCTTAAAACTTTGCTATAAGCCGCAGCACGTTTTTAAGTACTTGCTGAGAACGGAGATTCACTCGTCAAGCGTGAGTGCGCTCCAAAGACTAGAAGCGTTGGCACCAGGCTATCGGGGCCCACAGTATCGTTAAATCCCTTTACTACCATTTGTAGGCGTGCCTCCGGATCTATAAAACTTTTAATTTTTAACGTAAGGATACTATACGCTCGGCTAAGTAGGGCGTGTGCCCTTTTAACCTTTTTAATGCTTTAGCGGGCTTTTATAGGTACCTGTTTATATTGTATACCTATTGTTTTGATATATTTTTGAAACTTCGTCGCCATAAAGTTGGTACCTGTATCGTAGACGACGACGTTAGGTAAATCTAGATACGTGTTAATATATAGTATCCTTAACGTTTTCTACAAATACTTTGCCGAAAGGGACTTTAGTAATTAAACTCTATAGAAAGAAATTGCAGAGTAAACGATGTGAAAAAGAGGTATGTTATCTAAGTAAAATATATTAATAAAGATTTCAAAGTTGAAGTATTCATCGTCTTTTAATATAAACTTGAATTTCCGGGGGGCTTGAGTATACGTTTAATAATAATGGCAAAGCCTTTTAACAGCTTTTAGGGTAAAGTATTCTATATCGTTATACCCTATAAACTTTAGTACTTTATATAATTTGTTAATAGTTGAGTGGTTAAAACGCCAGTATAGTTAACTTTTTTTCGGCTCCGTTAGGTTTAATACCACTGTTTCGGACCTTAAAGATGAAATTATAGGTGTCCCTACTTAAAGGCGAGTGGAAACCTTTAGCGTTTTTGACTAGCTCGTTTGCGTTAACATTAACGTTGATATTAAAAGTATTTATATCCTTTAAGTAAAGTAGGAAAAGGTTAGGAGATTTGAGGATGTGAAACGTTATCTCTCCTATAATAGTTTAAACTACCGTTGTCTCCAATGAAGATAGTTGTTCGCCTGGGCCGAAGCCAACTTTGGACTTACCAGCATCGTGACGATCGATCTCTGTAGCTGTAATACTTTTCCTCCGCAGTGTTATATATTGCGAATAGTCTCCTGTTAGGTACCTTTCCGTCCCAGTATTTAGTATAATACCTTAAAACGTATAGTCAGCGTAACAATCGTGAAGGTTAAGAGTATATAAGGGGTTAGGGGTATAGTTAGGGTAAAGGTAAGAGTTTTTAACATTTAAAAGATATATAAAAGCATGGTCAGTTAGTTATTGGACTGCCGTGCTAAAAGAAATATCTTTTTGTCACTTAATCTGTTTAGGTGCATTGATGGTGTCAGTTAGCTTAATTTCTTCAATATTTGCTACCTGATTCAAGTAATCTTGTTTCGAAGTAATAAGGTATTAGACGTGGTATGTTATTTTCCTGTTATTACGCTCGGTGAGGGGGTGGTGAGTTCATTAACAGCCGGCCTTATTATAGATCCAATATCTTTTACCACTATTACGACGATAGTACTTACGGTTAATAGGTTCACTTGAATTTTATTAGTACCAACGTGGGTATTGCCTTCATTTCGGGGCCAAGGTTAATGGGCCTTACCTTAGGCGTTATAGGCGCCTGTACTTACGGTTGATATAACTGATTACCGTAAGGTTTTCTTTATCTACGTTAAGGAAGTTGTCGGCTTAGGAATACATACTGAGCGAGTTTAGTGTACGTGTAATTACGGTGGTAAGCGAGGAGCGTAATTGGTTAAAAAAGCTTTTATAGGCGGTATTTGGGCGTTATAAGGCGTATTTGAATTTACTGACGCCCGTAATCATTGCCTATACCTGCTCGCGAAGTGTGGATTTACCAGCGTAAACCTTTTCTATTGCTTTTTAACATATTATTAGCTTGTTAAGCATTTGATTAAAAACATCTATTGCTGACCCCCCCCCCCTTTCTTTCTTTATTATTATTGTAATCCACCGCGTGGTAGCCCAGTTTGTATGGTATTGCGTAAGGTGGACGTCGTACTCGAAGTGGCTCTTTATATTATCATAGATTTTGAAGAACGTAGTGGCATTTGTTAGAAAGATTAAGTAGTAGTTTTTGGTGTGACTTGTAAGGATTCCGGGGAATAATAAGTGAAAATCAGAAGGTGGGACCTCCATCCATTTATAGATATTCAGAAAAGGTATTATTTTAGTGTTGAGAAGGTTGTAAGACTTTTTATTATACTTTTCTGTATTATTTCAAATATTGACGAAATCCGTTATTAACTTGTAGTTTATGTTAACTATTTTGATATGTTTTGGAGGAAGTTTGCTATAGTTATCCCAGGTTTGGTTAGTGTTTCCTAGCGGTTTAAATTTTGAAGGTTTTAAGGCATAGTGTTGAGGGTAATTGCCAGTCGTCTAGCCCGAGGGGTAAAGTCCTGTAGTAAGGCTTATGGTAAGTTCACGCACATAGGTGTATCTAAAGGGAGAAGGTTTTTGAAGGTCTTGGCAGTGAACTTGCTAAGGGACGATAGGTACTTAAAGGTTTTGGGAAGCCTAACGATCTTGTTTAATTAACTGGTGTAAAGAGCTAACGTTACTATTTTTAGCCGCGTTGGCGACCACTGCTTTGCGTACCCTACCACTGCTAAAGGCGTATTTCGCGTTGTCACGTAGTGGTATTAAGCTGCCGAATAGGTTAACAGTTTTTTTATCGTTAACGCGTAAAGAGGTTTAACTTAGCTAAGGGTAAAGAGGAGTTCCTCTAGATTGTATATAAGGGCGTTAAGGTGTCTCAATATCTTTCCCTTTTCCTTGAAGTTTTTAAGGATTGGAATCATAGGGGCAATCCTTTTATTGGGCCAGTTTAAAGAAGATCATTGCTAGTCCTACTGGTATTTTGTTAGGAATGTAAATACCACGACGTGTAACCTTTTTTTTAACTTGGTTTTAACTGTTCGTTATATTATTTTCCACATGTCAAGGGTTTAGTAACTGAAAAATTCGCGGAAATCTTGGAAAGCGCGAATACCGCGACCGTATTTATTACCGAGGTTTGTATCAATGATATACTGGTCAATGTAGTTGGTTAGGTAGACTTTAGTTAAGGTCTTATTAACGTCCGTGATCCAGAGTTATTGGTTGTAGTGGTTGAGGAAAACTGATTCGAAGGCTTTAACTTTATTTATGTATTTCTGACTTAGGAATATTTTGACGGTTTGGCTTATAAAGGGCGTATAGGGCGAGGAACTTGGTGATTTTGAGCGTAAGGACTTGGTGTTTTGGCGTGAAGTCGCGTGGAAACTTGGTGATTTGATGACTTGATAAGAGGTCACGTAACGTAGTTTTTTTAGTATGACTTGGTATTTTTGTTTAGAGTAACGAACTTAATGATTAAGGTGGCATAGGGAGTGGAAAGAGTAAAGTAAGGCAAAGTTCTAATGTAAAGGGTAAAGTCAGAGGTCAGTGTTGGTGTAGGGTGGTGATAGAAGGCGAAAGTTATTTGTTGTATGGCGTAGGGACTTAGTCGTTCTTCTTGCAGTAGTAACACCCATAATAGTATTGAATTAGCCGTTTGCCAACTTGTTGTACGTATTTTGAGACCTTTAGTAGTTAATTTTAACGCTTTTTAAGAAGGATTAATAAATATTTCTTGGTGTTTTCGATAGCGATACCGTTGTTACCCCTAAACTGTTGTGAAAACTAATGCAGCTTAAAAGTCTTTTCTACTCATTGCCGTGAAAACCGACGCAGTAGTAGTGGTCTTTCGTAAGAATTTTCCCTCTATTTTAGCGGTCTTATACCTTGGAGAGTAACCGAAAAGTAGTTTCTTCTTTTACTTAGCTTATCTGTGCTTAACCTAATAGGTAAGCACTGATCAGTGTTAGTAGTCCTTAGACATTGCAATGTTGTCGATTCGATTGGTTTTTGAAGTAACAGTAGTATTGCAGTAGTCAGATGGTGGATGTATTGTTCTAGGTTTGGCAGACCGCTAGCCGGTCTGCACTGTAATTTGTATATTCAATTGCTTGGCCTGTGCCTTAGAGTAAAGTGCAGCATACTATACTCGACTTACACCCAATGCGGTAAGTCCGCATAAAGCAATACACTTGCAGTACAGTCAACTTCACTGTAAGTAAAGTTGACCTACTGCACTGCATATAATACTATTACAACATTTAATACATTATATACTTTATGGTAAACGCGGCACCTTCAGAAACGATAAATACGATTATAAGTTGAATGTACTTTCATATTTGATAACTGATTCGTATAAAATATATAAATATTTCGTACTTATAAAGGGGGAAGTTTAACTTTATTTTCGTTCCTACTAAATATGAAAGTTTTTTTATAGCGTCGAGGGGCTACACGATGTGATTAATGATAAGGACTTTAGGGCACGAATAAATGGTATGATTTACGTGGTAGTTAATCAGTACCACTAAGAATATAGGCGGTAATATAACTTATATCGAGATCATTAAAAACATCGGTTATATTCAAAGAAATAGGCTACTAATGAAAGAAAATCTGTAAAGAAGATAAAGATTAAAATAAAGGATATAAAGAGTAAATCGTTGAAAAGACGAAGATTATAATGAAAATTGAAAGGAGTAATTAAAGTTTATATTAATATAAAATACCTTGACGTAAAATAAAAGGAAAATAGCGGATTGACGAAGGAAAAAGGGAAAGGAAAAAAAGATTACGAGTTACGGCAAGGGTCGTTTCTATATACTTAGGTGGCTGAAGATCGATAAAGACAAGGTCAATTTATAACGTTATACGGCGCGTTATATAGCACCATTGTGACTAAACAATGATTTATACGGCCCGCGCTCAGCATACATCTAGTCCGCACCCCATACAAATACGGTACGTACTTTTTTTTTAGTTGACAAAACACCGTAGTTTTAGCAGCTTTTTTTAAGAAAGGGGGAGGGGGCATATTATAAACTTAAGCTACAGGTTATTAAGTTTATAGGTTGAATAATGGTACACGTAAAGGAATATGTAATACCAGATCCAGACGCGGTTCAAGCGCAGTCTGCAGACGTTATGTGCGAGGGCACGTAACGAACTGTAAACGAACCATGCACATAAGTCCTACACGAAGGACCTCTACAAACTTCTCTAGTCTTCCTTAATACCTCCATTGTTAATACCATTTGGCACCTACTTATCATACCTTTGTAGGTCGGAATATAACACACCATACGCTGAACTACCAAGCCCTATACAATACAAAACGTTAAGATGATACCCAGTTAAGAATACATAAAGGCATTCCGTTAGGAACGAATTAGGAAAATCAGTGCCCTCAGACCTATCTTCTTCAAGCACTATAATGAAGACCTTTAAGCCAGAGATGCTAACGAAACCTCTACTGAAGAGCATTTAACCAAATACGTCGGCTCTTACATTCTCAATTGAGACACTGATAAATAATTCTGTTGCAGCGCCTACACTTTATAAGATTTTTGATACTTATTGCACGACTGAACAATTGATATATAGAAAACTATTCAAATAAGTCTAAAAATTGAATTAAAAGCTAAAATTTATAAGTAAAAGATTTTTATTATAGATAATATTGTAAAAAGATTCGTAGAACCCTTTTTAAAAAATTAGTATAATGCGAGAATTATTTTTAATATCTTTAAGTAAAAGATCCTCATAAAGATGGAAACGAAACCATTATTAAAAACGAAGACGAAAACCTTGCTAAAGATGAGGACGAAGACCCTCCCAAAAACGAAGATGAAACCTCTTTTTGAAACGAAGTCAAAAACCCTTAAAATCTTTAAAAGATTAAGGCGTTACAGGCCTAATTATCATAGACTCAGGCCATTGGCCATTGAGTCTATAGGTTACGTGGATGTGCATGTAACGGGATAGGCAGTACCTAGTCCGGACGCGGTTCGAGCGCGGTTCGGGCGCGATCCGTATACGGTAAGTATAAGGGCACGTAACGGGCTGGGCATTGACTATGCCCATAGGTCCTGCACAATAAGCCACGATACCCTCTTTTAGTCTTTCGCTATACCTTATTAGTAAACTTTATTTGACATATATTTGACTTATTATAGCAAGTCGAAGTATAACATATTATTAAGGTGGTTTTTTTTTATCTTGCTAAAAGAATATTATGTATAATAAACGAATAAATAATAAATATTAATAATTTTAAGTTACGCTTTAATGTTTTTGAGTAAGATAGGCCGTCGGTAAATACCCAATCCTTTACTTTTATTAATACACTTTTTGATTTTTCGATGCCGATTTAGGAAAATATTTTTCGTTTATTATATACTATAAATTACATTTCGTTTATTATGAAGTAACTGTAATAATCTAATTAATTGACTTGAATTATCGACTTTAGGTCCGATTTTGTTTAAGTCGTAACTAAAATTTAACAATTCGAAACCGACTCAACAGCGATTTGTATTAGCTTTTTATTATATTAAGATAAGCTAAAATAATATAATTAGCTGTAATTCGACGGGTTTACCTTTACGTAAGCGGAAACGCGAGAAACTAGTGAATTTGTATTGGAAACAAATAAAATATAAATTAAAAAAGGTCAGTATACGTTTTTTTACGTATATGGTTATTATACAACGGTAATAAAGCAAACTGTTACAAAGTATTATAAAACCGGCGAATACGAGAGTATATACGATATAGGAAAGTTTTTAGATTACATTAAGGTTGCTTTTAACAATCTTTATCGCGCGGATAAAGCTTTGACCAACTTAAAAGAATTGTTTATAATCCACAAAAACATGTAGGTATTATTCACTATTAAATTCGAAATATCCATTAACTTAAACGAATAGATAAAATTAGCTTTCGGCCGCAAAGTGTAGTTACTTACGCTTTCGCGTATCCTTATATATTCGCGATAAATTTATTACAGTAAGCGTTAGCTGGGTGAATTATATTGTAATCTTAGACAAGTACCGTAAACTCGCCAACAAATTAAAGTTTTTGGACTTAAAGCGACGTTTTAGTCATTAATTTACGGGACTCTTATAAGTTTAACGGCCGAATAGAAATATAGATATATTAGGAGTTTACAGTTTTTAGGTATCCCCATTAAGGGGTCGTAATAATTGCGGCTAATTAGTTGAATATAGCAGTCACTTATTTTAATAAATCCAATTAATACGCGTTTAGTATTAAAAGCATAAGGCGACGTGGATAACGGTAAATAAACGCCGGATTAAACTCGTTACATGGTGTTACTAACGTTGTAGTTCGATGGATTATTACTAGCATAATTATGATTTCATCTGGTATTACCTCTAACGTAAATATATACGATTTAAATCGAAAAGGTAAAAAAAGGTTCTTTATTAACAGAGATGTGGGAAACATACCTTTTAAATATCGTTTCGTTTAGGGGTTATATAGTTTTAATATTGTAATTAAAAAATCGAGTAAAAAAGAGTTTAGTTCAATTAAAATACGTATAGACGAAGATTTATTTCTTATTCTTATACGTTTTAGTAACATTTACTTTTTAAATACTTAAGTAGATTTTTACTGTAATTTGTTGGTAGGATCTAAAACCTTTGTTTTCACGTGAAATAAGGTATTCAGAAGAGTAATCGTTAGATTGGTATTTGTAGTATAAAGTAGGATAATCATCAAAATAAGCATCCAGAGGTACACGCCACAGGTGAATGCTTATAAGACCTTCACCCAAAGCGTATCACTTTGGAATATCTCTTCTAGACCGCTCCACGCATTGCCGTCGGTTTGGAATAGCTATTCCAAACCTCTTCATGTATAATGTACTTTTCGTCTTGTAAGAGTATAACCTATAATATGACACGTTACCGTGCACTCTGCAGGAGAGCACCTTACAATACAGTACACTGCTATTTGACCTATATATACTATCTATGAAGGTATATAGTAATATCCATATAGGCAATCTTTTCTTTCTTTCTTCCTTATATAGCACCTTGTAATGATAGTGTAGTTACAAGGATCCAAATTAGTAGTTTTTATAGTGACAGTATTGTTGCTGTATTAATTTGCAAAAGGTACAAATCAGTAGTTTTCGTAGTGACAGTGTTACTGCCATATTAATTTCAAAAGGTTCAAATCAGCAGTTTCCATAGTGACAGTATTATTTCCGTATCGATTACAAAAGGTCTAAATCAGCAAGTTTGGTTGTGATTAGTAAGGTTTGGCCGCGATAGTGATTGTAGTTCGGCTGGAATTAGTAAGGTTTAGCTGCGATAGTGATTATAATTTGGCTCTAGTTAGTGTAGCCAATTAGGGGTGATATAGTTCGTGATAGCGCTTTTCGTGGTTTCTGACAAGGGTGATTGCGCAGGTTTGATTATGCAGTGGTAATTACGCAATTATATATTGGATTAGTATAAAAAGATACATCGCTATCGGTTTAGGTAAAACTTCTTTTCTTTTCCTTTCAAAGGCGCGTAGTCAAAGCTAATATAAGTCCCTATCTCAATTTAATCTTTTGCTCCAATCAATTAAACCAAGCCGCTTTGATGGGTAGGTTACTTGACCAACACCCATATACTGACCTCTCTTTTTAAACAGATACCGCGTAAAAACAGAATAGATAGGCATCGTTTGGCGCGAGAACGCCATCGTGCTGCCGCCGCCGCCGCCATAGCCACCTCCCACAACCCTACCACCACTAACAACAGCAGTAGCTCGCACTTATCGGAATAATCTCTTCCATCGTCGATACGTTGCCCGCCGCCATCGGTACCCCGTTACTTGCCGCCGCCGTCTCCTCCTTTTCACCAGCTTCATCTGCCTTTGCCGCCGCCGCCACCCTTTCCTCTCCCCCCTCCCCCTACTCCTTCCTCTTAAGCTCCTAGAAGGAGGAGTGGAAGGGTTTTGAGGTTATGAACCTTACCTTCTTTTTACGGGTGAAAACCCCCTTACCCGTAAGCTTCCCCTGGCGCCGTAAACGTCATTTTACAAGGTTTTTTTTACGGTTTATATTACTTAAATCCACCTTTATATATACATTTAATGTCTTATAAACAAGGAATAAAAGGCCAACCTATTCCGTCGTCTAAAACTCCATATCGTTAAGGTATACCGCAAGGCTTTTTTAACGTGTAAAACATTAAAACAACGTATCCGGGTCCGTAATCCCGAGCCGTTAATAAATATGCTTTACATATCATATATCGCGTCCGCAACCGCAGGTAAATCCGTTAACGATTATTACGAAAGCGGCGGGCGTTTAACCCGTTACTACTGTTACGAACAAACTGGTAACTCGTACGCTCCCGTCCTAGTAGTCTCAAGGTCATGAACCGAGGCCGTATTACATGTTCGCCGACTTTATAGTAAATTTTAACCAATTTTTAAAAAGAAACCTTGCCAGAAACGTAATATTCAAAATGAATCGATACTAATTTGTATTATACGTTAACCGGTAAACCAAAAAGTTGGTAGTTGTTATCGTTACCTAAAAACGGGGCTTACGTATATATTACGTAGGCGAGTTTGACGATATTATTATGCGTTGCCATTAAAAAGGTGAAAACCTCCTTACGTCTTTGCCTAAGAGTATACGACCTAAGGCGTAAGACCATATCCTTGCTAACATCGGTGACGTCGAAAGCAGTGGTAACGGTAACGTTAATATAGAGGGGAACGGTAGCAAAGAGAATAGTGGGGATGCGACGACGTTGCCATCTCCCTTTAATAGTAAATAGTCGCCCCTCGGACTGGGCCGGCGTACCTAGTCATAATGTAGTACACTATATAGTAATGTCATGGCTTTTCACAAAACAATCATTTATAATTGATAAATATAATTTTAAATAAATAAAACAAAGAGAGGTAATATGTTAAAATCGGTACGATATCGTAGGTTCAAACGGAGAAAAAAAAATTGTGAAAGTCCGTTAGATCGCGAGGTGCAAAAAAAAAGGTATAGAATATTAAAAGCGGCGCGAAATGATAATGATAAACAGCGGCAAAATCGAGGAGCGGTATAGATAATAAACGTTGAACCGCTTTAAAAATTTTAGGTGGTTTACTTTCGTGGTGATGGGTTTAATACAGCTTATAAAGCGTTTAAAAACGCTTTTGTTTTTTTGGTTAAGACGTAGTTACATATAAAGTATTTGGTCATTTCTCCTCCTAAAGCTGTGGTTTAAATATTTTACTTGGTATTTTCTGTCTTGAAAGTTAAAGAACAGATTGCCAAGGCGGCCCAGATTGTTGTGTTACGGCCGCTCCTGCTAATACGAGCGGTATTAATACGAGTGGTGTAGGTATTATAATTGTAACCGATTTTAAATTGAGCGATCGGTGCGGATGTTTTATTCGCGACAGATTTTGGGTTTTGTAAGCGGTTTGGATCTGTATATCCAGCTCTTTTTCCTTTTAAAGTTATAGCTTGGATTACGTATCTAGACCTTTTTTCGCCTCCTTCTCTTTTAGCCCTCCTTTGTTTTAAGGCTGTAGTTTGGATTGTATATATAGGCCTTACTTCTCATATAGCCTTTTTCCTCCTTAAGGTTACAGCTCGGACTTTATATACAGGCCTTTCTTTTTCTGTAACCCTTTTCCTCTTTAAGGCTATGACCTAAACTGTATATATAGGTCTTTTTGTTCTTATAGATATAGTCCGGATTATATACCTAGCTCTTCCTTTTCTTAAGGGCGCGGCCAAAAATATGTATCCAAACCTTTCCTTTCCTAAAAGCGTGTAAAACATGCTTTTAGCCCTTTCTTTTTTTTTAAAAAAAAGTGTGTGGGGTACGTTTTTAGCTCTTTTCCCCCTTCAAAACGTGTAAGATACACTTTTGACCCCTTTTTCCCCCGCAGTAATCATATTTTGTATCGTATTCCTTGTCGTTTTACTAATTACATTTTATATTTCGTTAGGTAATATCCTTTTACAAATTCAATTTGGTACAAATCGTTATTCTCACAATCTAGTACGTTAAAGAGTTACGCTGTTTCGAATAAGGTTTTCGCAAAACGGCTATTTATACGTTTTGGAGTATTGATGTCTCTGATTCGTAATTGGATTCTTAAGGCCCTGGAAATAAAATAGTTTACTATTTTCCATATATCTAACGTTTAGGTCGAAAAACTTTCATGGAAATCATATAGTAAGTTAGGTCCTTGGGATTTCTCCTCCTAATAGCAAAACATGGGGGTCAAGACATATGTATTTGTTGTGGTTTCCGTATATAAGTCTAGTTTTTTAACTGGTATATCGATAATATCCTAAAGGTTCAGGTCGATTTCTTGTATTATAGCCTTTTTAACTCTCATATATTCGTTTAGAAGATCGAAGTAAACATAGGCTTCCTTTAGTGTTATTAGTTCTAGGGCCATAGCTATAAGTGTTTTGGATTTGTTGGGGATAGTGATTTTTATATGTATTTGGTAAGTTGGAACGACGTAAGTTGGTGATTTCGTGCTGTGGTTAATTTGCTGGAGAGGCGTAGGTTAGTGATTTCGTACCGTGGTTGGATTTGTGTACGTTAAAATTTCAAAATCTAGGGTAATTTAAAGTTTAAGGTAATTTGGTAAATATAAAGTATATAAGATAATCAAAGTAGTCGTAGTAAGACTTAATAACGTTTACTAGTGCAAATAAATTTCAAACGATATGTAAATAAAACGTAGTCCTAAACTAGCTAGGCGTTTCAAATTAGTTTTATTAACGTTTGGTAATGTTACATTAACCAAGCGGTTAGAAAAACTTAAACGTTCTAATTGCTAAACTTAGAAAAACACAAGGCGAACGTAAGCAAACTTAAAATATATAAGGTGAACGTGGCAAAGTTTGAACATATAAGGCGGACGTGGAAAAGGTAGATAAGGCAAACGAAGTGTGATTATATGATCCGGTGTTTGATGATCGGTCCGGATTAGCGTATCGTGACCGCTTTTGGTGGAGTAAGCGGTTTGGTTGCTTTGTGCATAACTGCTTTTGCTGGAGCGATCGGTTTGATTCCTTTATGCGTGACTGCTTTTGTTGGAGTGGTGTTCCGTGGCCGCTTTTGTTGGAGTAAGCGGTTTAGATAGCGTGTTCGTGACCACTCTTGTGTTTTACGAGCGGTATGGATTGTCGATTTCAAATCGGATGGGTCCTAGCTAGGGGTTTCGAAACTTGGTATTTCTAACTTACATGGCTTAATATGTGATAGAACGCTTTCCAAAAAGTATCTAGGTATGTTAAAGCGCCAAATAAGGGTTAATGGTGACGTGATAGGGCTTTTAGTAAATAAAACGCTAAATAATGATTAATGGTATCATACTAAAGTTGTCTTTTTTAAAGTTACTAAATTTTTACAATCTTTATATACGTTGGCGTATAATTCTTATAAAAATGGAGTGTTGATATAAAAATATTTAGGACCGCTATAACATCCTATTATAGGTATTTAACTTATATACATCTCTTTCTTTCCTATGCTGTTTATAGTCGACCAGGTCGGCTACTAATTAGTGTTGGTAAGGTTTAAACCCTTTGTTTTGACGTGAAATAAGGTATTTAGACAAGTAATTATTAGATTGGTATTTGTAGTATAAAGTAAAATAATCATTAGAAGAAGCATCCAGAGCGTATCACTCTCAAATACCTCTTCTAGACCACTCCACGCATTGCCATCGGTCTGGAATAGCCATTCCAGACCGCTTCATGCATAATGCACTTTGCGTCTTGCAAGAGTACAGCCTGCAGCATAACAAGTTACCGTGCACTCTGCAGGAGAGCACCCTACAATATAGTGTACTGCTACTTAGTATATGTATACTATCTATGAAGGTATATAGTAATATCCATATAATTGTTATTATATTGTAAATAAAACTTTATTATAACGGTTAAGGATAAAGTAAATTAGGCTATTATATCTACAAAGTTAGATACAATATTAGGGTTGCGGTAAAATACACGTATTACCTAAATAACCAAATTTCGTATAAATATTAATAAATAGTCGATCCTAATATTGATATTTATTATTCTCGAAACAACGCAAGATATAATATTTATGATACCTTGGATACTATATTAATAGGTAACTTTAAATGTTGGCGGTAATCGTTTAATAGTTTATAATTAAGGAGGTTCAGTTATTAACACGGTTATAATAAGTTTGAGATTGAGAGACATATGAAATGTAATAGGATCGGTTTTTATCCGTTTAATAAAAAAATTATATCGGGAAATATAACGTATAAAGAACTAATTCCGATTACCTTTCACTATAAGTTTTTATGAAATAACGTGGGTTTTGTGAATGACAACGTCGACTACTACTAAGAAAAAAGAAAATTAATTACGTTTTTTTACCAAAATTAGTAAATTTCCGCAACCTATTCAATAAGGATGAAGCTATAACTTTATCTTTACGTGAGGGAAAACTCAACTATTACATTTATATTAAATGGAACTGTTGAGAAAGTATTAACTACTATTTTTAACAGGTTAATTGTAGTGCAGTCAGTTAACTTTACTGTAAGTAAAGTTGGCTATATTGACTGCAAGTGGAGTGCTAGATTCACACTAGGGTACGGGCCAAGCAATTGGCTCTACAAATTATTGCGTAGACTGGCTAGCGGTCTGCTAAACCTAGAATAATGCATCTACCACTTTCAATGCAGCACTACCAGTTACTTTAGTCCACAGAGATTCGAATCGACTCCACCACAAAGATAAAGATGGCCTGCCAACACGAACGAAAATGAATTTTTACTAAAACAACCTTGATAATTATTATATTTAATATTACGAAATTAACCTTTCAAATTTAGTCGATATGTTACGGAATTAATAAATAAAGGCTAAATTCGGGTAAGCTCTTTATTGGCTGCAGCATCGATATTGCTTATTTTTGGACTGGAGGAAGGATAGCGGTTTTATATTAATTAATCGGTATTAAATAATATTACTAAAAAAGATCGGTTTCTCTAACCTTTAATTTAAAACTCCTACATATATTATCGAAGTCGATATAACTTACGAAGTTCAATATTCGAACGGTCTTTTACCATATCTGTGTTATACCCAGAAACAAGGAATTAATGGTGTTTCGTATGCGTTTCGAATTATTTAAAAAGTTAATTACTCACTTTATGCTAATAGAAGTGCCCGCGACGTTTTAACAATATATAAATCATATAATGACGAATATTTTTGTTAATTTTGTTATAACTTACCTAAACAACCTTTTAATCTTTTTTCCAGTACTAAATAAAATTATGTAACGAAAATTCACGAAGTTTTAAAAAGCCTTTGTAATACAGGGCTAAGCATAAACTTTAAAAAGTGCAACTTGTAATTAATAAGGTAAAATACCTAGGTTTTATTGTACTAGTTAAAATAGGTATTCAGACCGACTCTAAAAAAGTCTGGGTAATACGCGAATAGAAGTTACTATGTACTATTTGAAAGGTTCGAAGTTTTCTAGGTTTTGCTAAATTTTATCGAAATTTTATTAGTAATTTCTCCGAGTTAACTAATTGTTTTATTTGACTAACGAAGTAAGCAATTCGTTAGGCGTGAATAAAGCGAGATAAATACGTATTTAAAAACTTAAAGTATACCTTCATTACTGCCCCGATTTTAGTATATTAAGACCTAAATCGGTTAACGGTAATAGAAATCAATTGTTTTAAAACAGCGTTAGTAGGGTATTTGTCGTAATGAGATAAGGATAGTATCTTAAAATTAGTTGTTTACCACTTCCTACAATTAACAAATACAAAATGTAACTATATTATTTACGATGAAAAGCTTTTCACGGTAATATCCTATGTAAAAACGTGGTTTCTAAAATTATGTAACGTTCGTACCCCTTTTACGATCTTAATGGATTATAAAGGATTGGAATATTTTTCTTTACTATACTTAATTTCGAAGTTTTAGCTTGAATAGACCGAAGTTTCGTTACTTTTTCAATACCACCTATAGTATAGGCCCGCAATTTAAAACGTGTATCCGGATATATTAACCCGGAAATTATGATATACGATTAAAGTTATGAAATACCACGCGCAATTTTTAAGCCTATTTTTATTGTCATATTAAAAGTAGTGATAATAGATTTATATATTATAAAAACGTATATAACGGCGGGTTATATAGATAAATTTGTTGAATCGGAAATTAGTTATTGAATATCGATAATATATATGTTAAAAGCGAATCGAAGGTTTTTAAAAGGTTGATAGGGGTGGGATCGCCCCGGGTTCGGCTCGCATTTGAGTCGTTATTAAAGATAATTCAGAGGGGTTTTAATACGTTGAAACTGGTGGCACCGCCGCGAATCCAGCTTACGTTAAACTCGTTAACTTTATTAACGCTGAGTAGTTACCTTATCTTCAATCCGGGTACCTTAACGAAATTATAAAACTAAGGAGTAACAAACAACCCATTATATAAGGTTTGCCTATTAGCGGTTTCCGAAGACGTTGGGTACTTTTTGGCTAAAGTAGAATGATCGGTATAAATTGAAAATTGTAGAACTAATTTACGTGGCGCGTTACGTTACCGTAAAAGATTATAGCTGCCGAATTTGAAATCATTAACGACGAAAATTCTATAAGAAACTTACAGTTCGTTTATTATAAGTTATACAGATAAAAATATTTTATTTCAAGTCTTTTAACAGTATCAATATTAGGAAGGGATCATCGTAAATATTCGGCGCCTATATCGAATATATACGTAATATAATGGTAAAAAACCTCACTGTATTTTACGATAAGGCATCTTTTAACCTTTTTTTGTTCTAAATCAGTATTAAATATATATTTTCGTCGATTTTATAATTGACTTACTAATTATAAATACCGGCATTCGATATTTATTAGTTATTACTAACAGCCTTTCCAAATTTATTTAATTGGAGATTATATAGTTTATAACTATTAAAACGTATAGGGAACATTTTCGGAATATAAAATGGAGATTTTATAATTTTTTATATTATTAATAATTACGATTTGAAGTAGGTGAACGTATTTTAAATGACATTTTGTTTTTCAATGAAGGTCGAATAGCTGTTATTTAAATGTATTATTTATAAATAAATAACGATATTAAAACTATAAATTGAAAAGTTTCAAAGTATTTATGTATTATTATTATCTTTTCCTAATATAAGCAACCTTTATATTTACCAGTTCATTAATTTATATTGAATAATGAGATGTCAACGGTTACCGCGTTCAACATCAAGCGTTTAATAAATAGGTATAAAATATTACCTATTTCGAAGGTAAACAGGAATACGAAGTCGTTAACTAATCCGGTGGAACGGGCCATTACGTTTTTAATATATTTATGTATGGGTATTGAGCTAGCTTAGGCGACGTCCGGAGAAGCAATATAAGGTAATGGATTAGGTTTAGTTTAACTTTTATAATATTAAACCAAAATACCCGAATAAAAAACCCAATTAACTCTACAATTAATACTGAGTTGTTAACGATTAAAACCCGTTCAATATATATGGTACATTTTACGTAAACTTAATCAAATAGGTGGCTTCGAACCTTTTTCTCCTATAGATTTTATGCGATATTTATCCGGAATTAGTTTTGATCGTTAATGATATAACAAAGGGTATATATAAGGAATTGAAAATTTAAGATTTTTTTGCGGTAAAAATGGGGCGGGGCGGGATTTACTTTATATTAGTAAAGTAAAAAGAATTACAATAAGCTGGAGTAAAAGTTGTTAAAAATACTAATATATTATAAGGTTTAATAAATTCGAAGTAAAACAACGGAATACCCGAATTAATCATAACTCGGTATATCGATAAAGGCATTAAGTATATATTGAATAACCTATGCAGGGTGTATCGTCTATACCTTAAAAATAATATAATATATATATATATATATAAAGGAGAAATTTTATTCATATTGTAGTACGATACGATAAGTGGGGCCGGATATATATTATCCATTTTTTTCGGATAAGTATCTGACAGCGAGACGACTTTTACTACGACTTGTTCAAAATTGATTTATTTATCATGATTATCTTCATTAAGGTTTAGCGAATAATGGCGGTATTAATGTTAGGGACCCTATTATAACTAAATCTGGATATTAAAAGACGTTGGTGGGGGAAGACAACGAGGGGCGTAGCGAGCGTTAATAGACGCCGACGAAGGGGGCTGGTAGAAAGCGGGGCGAATACAAGGCGAAACCGAGGATAGCGGATAACGTTAAAAAGAATAAATATTAAGGAAAGTCGACAATAACAGCTGGCAAAGGGTGGGACGAAAGGCGGAGCGAGGAAAGTAACCTTTTAAACGAGTTACCAAAGACTATAATATATTAATTTAGAAACAAGCGATGCGATGGGCCCGGGTACGATCCTTCGCCCGTTTATGGTTAGCCTAATCAGCTCGTTTCTGACTTAGGTTAACAAATAAAACACAGGTAAAAACGGAATTTGTATAGTTAGGTACTAAATATCGTTTGTTATACTTTATAGGTTGTAACTTATATTAGCTGTAAGGGATATATTTCATACAGTTGTATTATTTTAACTATTCAAACCAAAACTACGAAAGGGTATATAATAAGCGTTAAAAGGGGCCAACGTAAAGATGTTACGCGTTAACATACGGTTAACCGAAAAGGTTTTGTTACGATAAATAAGCGATACCGTAAAGGGTAACGATTTTTTTTTAAAAAAAACCGAATCTGAAAAGAAAAGGCAACGAAAACGTATGGCAAAAAGGGTAAGGACCTATACAACCGGTAGAGTAAAGACTTTTTATACCCGAATAACATTTTGAAATCGGGTGAATTGATTAATTAACTTAAAGAAAACGGGGGTAAAAATGAGCTAGTAACCCGAAATATTTCCTTACCGTTTATAAGTAAAAGACAAAATATAACCCCTATTTTTAGTAATAACAATTAATTGCCGTAAAAAGGCGCGTAAACCGGACAAGACCGTAAATAAGTATTTTTAATATATAGCGAAAAGGGGTTGAATTACGGTTAGGTTTTTTATAAGGTTAATTTATAAACTTATCCTATTATAAATATTTTAATACGTACCATAACTTTATATCCGATAAACTCAGATATAAATAAAAAACCACTGGAATCAAAAAGGCGATTAATATACGATATATATATATCTTTTGCCTATAAGGGGGGAAGCTCGCTTTTATTTTCGTTGTTACTAAAGATAAACAGGTCGCTTATAACGCAAAAAGGCTATGAAAAGCAATTAATAGCAAGGTATTCGTATATAATAAGATAGCGTATTTTGTAAGTCGATTGATTATCCTTATTAAAATCGCTGGCAACGGTATAGCCTAAGCTAGGTTTATTATAAACGTTAATTATAAAGATGAAGCAAAGAGAAAATGGTTACGAAATATTGATAGATAATTATAATTCATATGTAAATAATAATAGTAAAATTGTTATAAAAAGTTATAAAAAGATATAATGATAAGGTGAGGTTAATGATGTAGAAAAGATTTTTTTTAAGGGTTATGGGGGAATTTATATTTATAGGTATCAACGGATCGAATTGGGTAAATGCTAGGTATTATACAGGGCGCGTTATATGGTACCGGCAATAGGAACAATGTATTATACGACGCGTTAAAGGGTACGTTATATGATACCGACGGTAGGAAGGATATATTATATAGTACGTTAAGGGGCGCATTATACAATGCTAGCGCTTTAGGGTTAAATCGATTCATACGTTATACGATACGTTATGTGACACATTATACAATGTTAACGACCTAAGGTTAAACCGGCCGATATGTTATACAACACTTTAAGAGGCGCGTTATATAGCATTGGTGGCCTAGGGTGATACCGGCCGATACGTTATACGGTGTATTAAACGTTATGTTACCAGCTCGCGCCCGACCCGCGTATTAGGCAGGCGAGGCTCGCATTTCGGGTTTAACTAACGGAACGTCGCAACTCTTATAATATACGGGGAAAAGGGGGGTATGTTATAAACTCAGGCTATTGACCATTAAATCTATGGGTTATGTAACTGTACACGTAACGGGATAAGCAGTACCCGGTCCGGGCCCGGTCGGGATGCGGACTGGACGCGGTCCATATACGGCACGTATAAGGGCACGTAACGGGCTGGGCACTAGCCATGCCTATAAGTCCTACACGATAGGCCACGGTAACCTTTTTTAATCTTCCGCTGTACCTTAATAGTAAACTCCATTTGGCACCTATTTGGCTTACCATCGTAGGTCGGACCATAACATATGTAATGGTCTTACTAAGTAAGCTTAAGCCGGTTAACGTGGCTTCCATCAGCTGATGTTAGTTAGCCATCTTGACCGTTGCACCATGTCAAAAGTACTAATAATCCAGACGTCCTGGATTATGCTAACCACACTATAAGGGCGGGACATGACACGACACGATACAACATCGTGCACCACAACATGTGTATTCACATGACTCATGACTCAGACTGACGGCTCACAGCCTAAGTCCATAACACTAATAGACGCCACAGGCCCAGCAAGCCCAGCAAGTCCAAAAGGCTGAGGTACAGGCGCAACAGGCGCCACAGGCCCGGCAAGCCCAGCAAGTTCAAAAGGCTGAGGAACAGGCGCAACAGGCGCAACAGGCCTGGCAAGCCCAGCAGGGCTGGCAGGCCCGGCAAGCCCGTCAAGGTCGAGATATACACTCCAAAGACGTTGGTTGATTGAAACGCTACGTAAAAAGGCCACCTGGCAAGGTCAAATCAAGTGACGGCGAACAAGGAGGGAAGCAGGGGCACCCTGGCAAACTGGAAGACTGCCAGGGAATTGAGGTTAGCGAGATTGACTGACACGGTTGAGTTGGAGGCCTGCACAAGTTAGCGATAGACCTATGTACGGGAGTTGGTGAAGTCGAGACTTGGAACCGTGAGGCGAAGGGAGGTAATTGGAGTCAATTTGGGTGCGGAATACATTGGAATTGACAGGGGTCTGGCTGGTTGTCGAGGAGGAAATTTAGTGGTAACCAGAAACAATTGATCGACCACACTAACGTGCAAGCATAAAACAAAAAGCCGTCGGTGTTGGAACAATATCGACTACTATTTCTAACAAGTCAATTACAGTATAATCAGTCAACTTTACTTACAGTAAAGTTAACTGTATTGATTGTAAGTTAGTTGATTATGAAGTGCATGATTCAGACTAGGGTACGGGCCAAGCAATTGGCCATATAAATTAGTGTGCAGACCGGTTAGCGGTCTGCCGAACTTAAAACTTACAACTCATCCACCACTTGACCAATGCAATACTACTGTTACTTCGACCAATCGAATCGACAATGTTGTAGCGTTTAAAGGTTTATTAGGCAAGGCTTACCGACAACTATACCAATTACATTATATTTATACTTTGAATATTATGCAAAAGTATTGTAAATTGCACCAAAATACTCTAATTTGATTCGATGTTCGGAAAACAAACCAGAAATGCAAAAAAAAGAAAGTTTACATACGTAGCTATGAAAATATCATCTTTGTTGGAACAATATTGACTGCTATTTTTAGCAGGTCAATTGCAGTACAGTCAGTCAACTTTACTGTAAGTAAGTTGACTGTATTGACTGCAAGTGGAGTGCCCACTTCACACTAGGGCACAGGTCAAGCAATTGGCCATACAAATTATAGTGCAGACCGGCTAGCGGTCTGCCAAACCTAGAACAATATATCCACCATCTGACTACTGCAATACTACTGTTACTTCGAAGACCAATCGAATCAACAACGTTGCAACGTCTAAGGCCTACCAACAATCTTTATACTAATGGTTTACATCATTAGTAATATATCCCGCAATTTAAATCATGTTATTAATTGATATGTCAGAAAAGGTAATAGGAGGTCAGATTACACATATTTTGTTCAATTAATTCATATATCAACAGAAAATAAAAAAGATTAAAGCATATATATATTCATTAACCTAAACTATCAATATACTTTTTAAAAACACCTTTATAATCCGACAAGTATGTTATGTTATATTTATTTATAATGTGTTGATTACTAATTCAAATCATATACAATATGTATAAAATTTGTTAGAGCAGTGGTAATTATAATGTAGTAATTTAACGTAAGTTGATTGTACTAGCCGTGAGTTAAATATATTGTTTCATGTGTTAACTATATTAACTGTAAAGTCAGGTATAGTGTGGATATTACTATATACCTTCATAGATAGTATACATAGGCCTAGTAGCAGTGCACTGTATTGCAGGGTGCACTGTATTGCAGGGTGCACTCTTGCAGGGTGCACAATAACGTGTCATGCTGCAGGCTACACTCTTGCAAGACGCAAAGTGTATCATGCATGGATTGGTCTGAAATGGCTATACGAGACCGAATGGCAATGCGTAGAGCGATCTAAGGTGGTACGCTTTGGGCGAGAGCTTATAAACCCTCATCTGTAACGTGCACCTCGGGATACTTCTTTTTTGTATCTATCATCTTTTACAACAATTATACCAATTTAACGATTATTATTTTGAAAACTTTATTTTACGTGAAAATAAAGGTTTTAAACCTTACCTATATTAATTAATAGCTGATTCAGTCGATCATAAACAACTTATGAAAGAAGATATAAATATAAGTTGAATACATATAGCGGAATATTATAACGGTTTTAACTGTTTGTACTACAACACTTCCTTTTCATAAAAATTATACACCGACATATACAAAGATTGTAAAGATTAAGTAACTTTAAAAATAACAACTTTAATACGATACTATTAATCTTTATTTGGTGCTTTCTTTATTAAAAACCTTATTATGCTACTGTTAACCTCTATTTAACATTTCAACATACCCGGGCATTTTTTGGAAAATGTTCTATCACGTACCAGACTACGTAAGCAAAAATCACCAAGTTTTGAAACCCTTAGTTAGGACCCACCAGATCTAAAATCGACAATTCATATCACTTGTAAAATATAAAAGCGATGATAAATAAAGTATTTAAACTAATCGTTTAATTTAAAAGCAGTTATAACCGCATTAACCAAACCGATTGTTTTAATAAAAACGATTACATATAAACTAACTGAACTAATTGCCCTACTAAAAACGATTATGATACATTAATACAGATTGATTATCAAATACCGGATTATATAATTACACTTCTTCTACCCATATTTCTTATGTTCGCCCTATATATTTTGAGTTTACTTGGGTTTTTTTTATATATTTAAAATTTAATACTTGTAACATTTAAGTTTTCTTAATTAATTGGGCAACATAATATTATTGAATATTCATGACATTAATTTATAACACTTAATTGGCTTGTAATTTAGTTTTATTTACGTATTATTTGTAATTTATTTACATGAATAAACGTTAGTAAACTCTTCTTTAACTACTTTGATTATTTTATTTGCTTTATATTTGTCGTTTATAAGCACCCAAATCCAATAACAGCCTGAAATCACCAACTTAACCCGTTTCAACATACCAAGTACATGTGGAAACTACTATTCCCAACAGCTCTGAGACACTTACAGTTATAGCCCTAAAACTAATAATACTAAAGGAGGCCAACATTTACTTCGACCTTCTAGTTGAATATATAAGAATCAGAAAGGCTATAATACACGAAATCGACCTAGACCTTTGCAACAACACTATCAATTCGCCAGTTAAGGAACTAAAACCTTACATCGCAAATATATACATATTGATCGTAATATTTTGTTATTAGGAAGAGAAAATCTAAAATCCTGCCTTAATATATAATTTCTATAGAAGAAATCGAGTTGGATGTTAAATATATAACAAATAGTAAATTTTACTATTATCAAAGCCTCACGGATTAAACTACGAATTCAAGGTATTAATACTCCAAAGGGTAGGAATAGCCGCCTTATAAAAGCCCTATTTGAAATAATACAAATTATTGACATACCGGATTGGAAAGATAAAGATATATATCTAATGGAATTTGTAAAAGCGTGTTACCTTATAGAGTAAAAAAGACTATTATTAAAACGACGGGAACAAGACGTAAAACGACTTAGTTTTATACCTACACTCTAAGTAAAAAACAAAGGTTCCGAAAAAGAAAAACAACTATAATTCTTATCTATTATACAAATATAAAACACCTTTACGCCGGTATATACTTTAAACCAAAACCGAATACTCAACCATTTCCCGAACAATAAGAATAACTTGATCTGCTACAATGTGAGTGTTATAACCCAAGAACCAACTGCAGGTCATAGAATAGGCCAGCAGTCTACTGCGCTATTAGAAGCCTGATGTTCAATACATTAAGCTAGGGATCTCTCTTATATAAGCATCCAGGGTTAGGGTTTGGATCGACAAGACGCTCACGATCCAGTCGATAACATTGGGACCAAAGGAAGCGACATTGACTTCAGTGGTCCAGTACTGAAGATGGTATGAAGGCACAGATATATAAGGACACGGTCATCACCACACAGATAGTATTTCGTTCATAGCTCTTCAGTTGTCAATCTAAGTATTCAGTCTATACATCTGAATAGCCTAATAGCTAGTGATTATTCTATAGCACGAACAAACATCTTTTTAATATTACACCTTTGTTACCTCTGTTACCTTACTGCTAACATAAACCCCCTGATACCTTATATTTACTCACGGGTATTCAATGTGATCATTACAGGGATCAGCCGAAACACCGAAAACAGCTCAATCTACTATAAAGGAATCGGCTAGAACATAAAGAACAACCCGCTTTAGAAATTTACGAACGACGCAAAACGCTAATACGTACCTTAAGAACTAATGCCTGCTAACTACGACCTTTACTGCAACCTCCTATTATATTATGTACCTATTAATAAAAACGATTCTATAAAGTTAACTAACTTTATTAGGCTTTAGAATATAGATAATAATTATAACAGTAAGTTATACGACGTGCTTAATAATAAAATACATTCTATATTTAACACATAGAAGAAATAAGATATTAAACTATTTTAAATTTATATTATTTTGCCCGTTATACTTTTGGGGTAAGTTAAAAAGTAGTATATATATAATCTTATATAGGTGCATATATTCGCGGAATATTATAACCGGCTGAAATCTCATTTCGATACAGAGGTTAATTGCGATTTTTTCGATAGGGATTAAACTGGTATAACCTAGAAATTCGTAAAAACCCAGTAGGAAAACGGTGATAAAAACCTATAAAAATCATTAACGACCTATTTTTTAAGTTCCTCATATGCTAAATAGCCTTTAGACTGGAATATATAGGTAATAAACTATTTATTGAAGTAGTAACAAAAGCCTATTGCAGAAACCCGGATTTCGACTTTACATTTCTTAAACTGGAAAATGACTTAAAGGCCTTTTATACAAGCATTAAAATACTATTAAAAACCTTTATACACCGACAAGTAAACATTGGATCAGTATTTATAACTAATAGAATTAAGGGTAAGAGTTAAATTACTAAAGCAAACCTCGCTAAAACTATTTAACTCGTTTTAAATCGAGAATTTAAAGTTTACTTAAAGTAAAACAAGCGCCTAAAGTACAAGTATTAAAAAGGAAACCCTAATAATAAGGGATAGGAACGATCGTTCGGAAATGGAAAAAACGTACCACGACTACAGTATATCGTATACGGTAAAATCGGTTGCTGGTTTACAAACTACCCCGCAGGAAAATTTGAATTAAACGATAATTTTAAGCCGACTATACATTTAAGGATCGGATAAAAGCTAATCTTGTAATATATGTAACTGAATGCTAAAATATAAATAACAGATTTAATATTTACCTTTACTAAGATATATCTATAAAAAAAAACCCTAAATATAATAATATCTAGTTATTAGCCTAAAACGATAAAACTATTGAACGCATTTTCGATGGTTTATAAGACGCTTTTTTTATATATATTACAGGTTCGGATTATGTAAACGAAGTGTTTAACGCTTATATAAAGTCGAAATTTACGTTTTTAAATAGATACGAAAACAGGTTTCAAAGTATTATACCTGATATTAACGTAATCGAAATCTTAATAACCGAAAAGTGGAAATTCGATGCGCTTACGGCGAAGTTTCCGAAATTTTAGCTAAACCAAATAGGAAAATACCGAAAGGTTCTATTTAGTAAAAGTAAAGTGTTATCGTTTGAAACAATTGTTATAAATACGATTTTCGAACCGGTTAGGTTTTAAATAATAAACTTTGAAACACTTTTCATACGATTATTAATCAATATAAATAAATTCGGAATTAAGGTCCTAAATACAACTAATTAACTTGTTTGCGTTTTAGATAACATATTTATACCCTTTCGAATGAAATTTGGCTACTTATAGTTTTTTTCTGAATTATGTATAATGAAGGTTATTTACTTAACTTAATTGAAAATATGAACCTTATACCGACAATTTGGATATCCGGTCATAAAACACCTTTTACGCCTGCTCTACGTCGCAATATATATATAGTAAAAGACGTATTTAAAGCTATCGAAAAGTTTTACCATAAATGCCATTTATACTTATAGATCCCACAACGGTTTCAGTTACGTCTTTGGAACGATATAAACTGTAATTACGAGATAATTTTTAATATTATATATTTAAACAGCTAATCAATCTTTTACGCCGTCGATACCACAATATTATTCCAAGTAACCAAATTTATACGTAATGCTTCCATTAGAAAATATTAAAACGCTTTAATTAACTGTTAGTTTAACGTTTACCTAAAGCCTCTAAACCAAATTGAATACGACGTTTGTATGGCTTTCAACTTTATCGAATAACGAATTAAGACTCGAATAACCGGTAATTCATATAGGTAAATTCCAGTAAAAGCCTTACAAGGTATTGAAAAATGTAAGGGATATTACGAACCGCTTAAAAAAAGTACATAGTATTATTGAATGAGTTAATAAAGACTAATTTTAAGGAATTTATCCTTTAAATAACGATTAGCGCCATTAACAACACTTTTGACTTAAATAGAATTATTCCTACGCTTCTTATTTTTAATGCTTACCCGAAAATCTATATAAACTTTACATTATTACCATTTATATTATAGAGATCTAATATTGTAGCGAAGCTTATGGCGGTATTATTCTCCTTACGGGTTAAAAACGACGTATTCATAACGTTGGCTACAAGAAATAGTCTATGTAAAACTAGGATTTTAGATTTACTATAATAATCTAAAGTTTTGATTTGGAAAATGAAAAATAGATAGATTAGCCTTTAAAGGATTACCGGGTTTACAGGTTATAATATATTCGGTAATTTACCAAACAGTATAAATTCGTTTCATTAGATAATGGTACGCTAATATGAAAAGGAGATAAAAATGCACGGTTCGTAACCGTAAGACAATAAAACCGCTTATGAAAAACCCGTTAAAATAACGAATTTAAACCGATCCTAGATTTAGCCTTACGCTCGAAACACTATTTCGGCCCGACCACACTAAATAAAAGCAGCTCGTTTATACCAACCCCATCAAAACCTCGCCGCTGAGGGCGCTCTTTCGGCTCGAAAATCAAAAAACTCCTTAGAAACTTTGTTACAAACTTCTTTATTACGTAAAAGGAAACGGAAAATCGCGAACTTAGCCTAAAACTTCATTACGAGGATATTATTACCACCTTGAATACCCTATTCAAATAATTCACCTAAACAGAAACTTTAACTTTAATCGACTAAAGCTTATTTTGTTTTGAACGCTTTAATTCAGTTATTTACAATAACCACAAGATTTTTCTAACCCGCCTCATCCACAAAGTTAAGGATAAAACCGGGAAATCCTACAAAAAAAAACCATTAAGTCGTTAAAGGATATAACGATGAAGGTAAAAAGGATATTATAACTCAATTACCTACGTTATAAAGGGCTAGCTATGGCCTAATTATTACATTCTCGGCCTTGTTTAACTTACTATATTACTTGTATATCGAGCTCTAAAACGTAATATGGGTATATACCTAATTTAAAAAGCGGCTTAAATATCGAATTTACACTGACATGCTAAAATATCTCAGGTAATATCACCCGCCTAAAACGATTTTACATATTATAAAACCGCTTTAAAGCTTAATCAAAGCCGGTGTTTACTAATACAATACTTATTAAAGGTATTATAAGAAACGACTCGAGATAATTAGCTTTACCTTCGATCCATAATTATTAGTATCGACAACCCATTCAAAGGGCTTTATATTAACAGGTTTATAAACGGACGATACTTCAACGTTATGTAACACCTCGTTTTCTGTATCTAAAAAAATGAAACTTTTAAAGGCCGGCTTAAAAGTAAAATCCAAAACTTACTTAACGGAAAACCACATAATCGATTTCAATAGCGCCACTATTACTTTTAGGAATGGTATTTTAGGCCCTACGTGAAAAGGATAATTAAATAAAGTTACTCTTATTGTTTTCAATAACTTAAAACGGGCCTACGAATATAAATGCTAACGTATAAATGGCGTTTGGATTGCCTTTATAACATAACTAAAAGCGGTATTTAATATTTCGGTCGTCGAATAATATTAAACCATCTCAACAAACGATGTATATGAGGCGTTCAACAAGCGTCTTTCATTGTAAATATATAATTTAAGGCGCGGTTTACAGTTTATACCGTTAAATATACGTAATGTAAAACTTTTCATTTTTACTAACGGTTTTTTTACTAATAACAGCGATTTCAGTTTACAGATAAGCTTTATCCTAGTTCTTAGTAACGAAACATCGGCCTGAAACGGCTTTACACTTTGTAGAAATATCATTTATTAAAGTTTTGTTAGATGTAAAAGTGTTACAAGAAATATTCTAGTTTTCGAAATTTATATTATAGTTAGAGGCTTTGATTTGTGTATTATTTTAATAGTAATAGTCCAAATAATTATTATTAATCGTGGTTTACGCTCTATCCCTTGAATAATATATACTAACTCTTTTTCTCTTTATGAATACCTGGTTAAATTAGGTACCACAAACGAAAAGCGTTTGATAATCGATATTATAACTTTACGCGAGTCGTATAAACGCTGTAAAATCGATAAAATAAGGTGGATCGACGGAAAATCTAATCCGGCGGATATTATAATCAAGGTTATACTAAACGGCTTATGAAAAATACTTATATCGATAAATACACTATTTATTAAGGTTATTAAAAAGGTTTTACAACCTTAATAAGTTATTATACCACTTTTTACCAATTTAAATCGGCCTGGATTACACTATTCGTGCCGATCCTCGATTTTGGTTATATTTAACCCTATTATTTTATACCGATTTTAATATTTTAATACGCTTTGTTTTATACGCCTTGACTAGTTGGAATTTCCTATTCATTTATTTATCTATTGAATCCTACTATTTACGCTAACTCCCAGTTTTACTTCTATTTTAACTTATGATATTGTATCGGTTTTGGTATATTACCTTCTTCATTTTATATATTTTAAATTATTTGTAAAAGATTGTTTTGTCAATATTTATATTACCATATAGAGTATTATATTATAGTAGGGTATGCCGGCTCTGCCCCATGGTATTCATCTACTATGAAAGGGAAAAGGCGACGTCGTCATATCCTTACTGTTCTCCCCATCGTTTTCCCCTTTTGTATTAGCGTTATTGCTATCACCACCATCAACATTATTAACACTAGCGAACGTATAGCCCTATACTTTACTTATTACGCTTTGAGGCAAAGACGTAAAGGAGGGGTTATCCTTTTTACGGCGACGTAAGATAACATCGTTAAATTTACCTATGTAGTATATATATAGGCCCTGTTTTCAAGCGGTGACAGCGGTTACCATTTCTCTAGACCGCCGGTTAACGCCTATTACTAATTGATATCGACTTGGTTTAATTATTTACGACCGCTATTGTTTTTCAAAACGTCCCAAACGTTATATTTTTATTAAAGGAAATTTTGAAGGTTTGGATAGAACTTACCAAAGAGTCGGCGAGCGTATAATACGGTCTCGGCTTACGGCTTCAAAATTACCGGAACGGGGGCGTACGAGTTACCATTTCGTTCATAACGATAGTAACGGGCCAAATAACCCTCGCTTTTATGGTAATCGTTAACGGACTTGCCCGCAACTGCGAACGCAATATACGACACATAAAGCGTATTTATTAACGGCCCCAAATTATGGACCCGAATACGTCACTTTAACGCCTTACGCGTTAAAAAGGCCTTACAGCGTATCTTGGCAATGTGAAGCTTAAGACGGCAGAGCAAATCCGCTTTGTATTTCTTATTTTAAAAAAATAAGACTAAAGGTATATGAACGAACGGATTTGAAATATATGAACCTTGGTATAATTACACTAGATTACGCTTAAGATATAAAGGGGGCCTTATAGGTAATGGAATTTTTACTCGTAAGGAGAGGGTAATGTTCATAACCTTAGGAGCTACCCGCTCCTCATTCTAGGAGCTGGAAAAAAGGAAGAGAAAGAAGGGAAAAGGGTGGGGTCGTGGTGATGGCAGCGGAAAGGGGCGAGGCGGCGGCGATGGCAAGGTTTAAGGGGGTGGCAGCGGCAACAAAATGGGACGAGACGACGGCGGCGGGGCTGGGCAGCGTAGCAGCGACGGGCGGAGTAGCTACAATTAACGAAATTATACCCGGTAAGGGCGAACTGGTAATAGCGGCGACGGTGGCTATGGCCGCAGCGGCGTATCAACGCTTTCGCACCAAACGGTACCTTACTATCCTATTTTTACGCGATATTTATTTAAATGATAAATTAGTATATAGGTATTGGTTAAATTATATACCTATCAAAAAGGTTTATTTTATTAAGGGGAATAAAGGTTAAATTTAAATGAGGACTTGTATCGGTTTAAACTATGCGTATTTTTTTTGCCCAAACCGATAGCAATATATTGTTTATACTAACCTAATATGTAATTACATAATCACATCTACGCAGTTACTCTTACGTAGTTACCCCTACGTGATTACCTTCGTTAAAAATTACAAAAGGCGCCATTACCAACTATACTGCCCCTATTTGGCTATAATAACTAATTTCGAGTTACAATTACCATTACAGCTAAAATTTATTAATTCTAACCAAACTTACTAATTCGAGCCTTTATAACCATACCATTGCTGTAGAAACTACTAACTAAGACCTCTTATACTTAATACTATAACAATATTATTACTACAAAATATATTGATTTAAACCTTCGTAATCACAACTATACTGTTACTACCACGCTATAGGTACAGAGTATATATGAAAAAAGAAAAAAAATCTATGTGAATATTACTATATACCCTTATAGATAGTATACATAAGCCTAGTGGCAGTTTATTATATTACAAGATGCACTCCCATAAAGTGCACGATAACGTGTTACACTGTAGGCTGCACTTTTACGAGACGCAAAGTGCATTATGTATGGATCAGTCTTAAATGGCTATAACAGACCGAAAGGCAATGCGTGAAGCGGTCTAGAGTGGTATGCTCTGGGCGAGGGCTTATAAGCCCTCACTTATGGCATACACCTCTTGATGCTTCTTCTTTGCATCTATCATCTTTTACTACAACTATATAAATCTAACGATTACTCTTCTAAATATCATATCTCACGTGAAAACAAAGGTTTTCGACCTTACCTACATATAGTATGTTCTTAATTCAAACTAAGGCACGAGCTAAGTAATTAGTTATACAAATTAATATGTAAACCGGATAGCGATCTGTTAAACCTAGAAAAAATGGATATATTGTTTAACTACGTAAAAATACTATTTTTTCTACTACGATACGAATCTATAACGTTAAAACGTCTCAAGTCTAATTGATACTGATCATTTTTTTACGGTTGAATATAAATTAGCTACGTAAAAAAAGAAGATACTTTCTGGTTACACTTTCGGTAAAGTTAAAGTCTAGGAATTCTTTTTACGAAAGGCCTTTACAATTTCGTTAATTCACAATGACAGTAAATAAAAATAACTTTTGGATTACATTAGTTTACAACAGCAGTCTGAAGTTAATGACGGTATTGTTGTTGAAGACACCAAGAAGTTCTCATTAACTCATTTTGAAAGAATTGAAATTAACCGCTTAAAAGTCTCAGAAACCGTTAGGTTTTCGTATATTCCCACGTATTTAAGACGAATTTATGAAAGTAAAAGTTAACCATATCCATTATGTAATGGATTAAATGAAATACCACGAATTCGCGAACGAATTAGAGTTTTGAAATTTAAAACGACGTTTAAATTAATAACTTTCGGGTTTCATATAAGTACCGCGACCGGATGAAAATGCAGTTATTATGTGGGTTTATATCGTTTAGTTATCTTCATTAAAAATCCGAATTAATCGCGGTTAGTTGTCTTAATAACACTAATTAGTGTAAGCTTAAAATGAAGGACACTAGTTAACGTAAATAACGGTAAAAAAACGCTGGGTTAAATAGGTTACAAAGCGTTATTTACGTTATAAATTGTCGAGTTACTATTAATGAGGTAATGAATTCTGCCAGAATTTATCTTGAACACAGGTATATATGATTGAAGTAAAAAAACAAATGAATATTTTTAATTATCGACTACTAGTAAAACCTAACGATAAAATATAAATTTATTCAAAATTTATATAAATTCAACCACTTCATTATAAGGTCGTTTAAAAAGGAGTTCAATTTCACTAAGATACATATAAAAGAAAATCTATTTTATTCTTATACTTTATAATAATATTTAACTTTCAAATAGCCCAATAAATTTAATTATTATTATTATTATTCTGTTATAAACAAAGATTTAAAATAACAGTTAAAGATAAAATAAACTCGGTTGTTATATTTTCCAAATCTGTATATAATATTAAGGTTATGGCGGAATACATATATTATTTCTATAGCTAAGTTTTGCGTAAATATCAATAAACAATCGAATCTGTTGGTATGGCTTTAGACGTTGCAACGTTGTTGATTCGATTGATCGTAGTAACAGTAGTATTGCGTAGTCAAGTGGAGGATGTATTGTTCTAGGTTTGGTAGACCGCTAGCTGGTATGCATAGTAATTTGTATAGCCAATTGATTAGCCCATACTCTAGTGTAAAGTGTGTGCATACTGTACTTGACTTATAACCAATACAACAACTCCACAAAAAACAATACACTTAACTCGCAGTCAGTATAGTTAACTTTACTGTAAGTAAAGTTGACTAACTACACTGCAATTACTACTATTTCAACAGAATGCGGTTTTAATATATGTTGTTACCAAAATAATGCAGGGTATAATTTTCAATATATTATAAATACGATACTACTAGGTAACTATCAACGGTAACAAAATTTGTTTAATAATTCATAATGAAGAGTAATCAATTATTGATATAATCATAATATGCTTTAAGTTGGAGAATATTTTAGATATTATAAAATCGGTTTTCATTAATTCAATAACACGATTTCAACGAACAGTATAATGTACAAGAGATTATTCGTAATTAGCTTTTATTTCAAGCCTTTACAAAATAACGCGAATTTCATGATCAACGGTGTTAACGGTCATAAAAAAAGAGAGAAATTAGTAATATTTTTTACTCGAGCTGGCGGAGTTTCGCGATTTATTCAATAAGGAAAAGGTAACAGCTTTATACTTATACCGGTAAGAATGTTAGATTATTATATTGATTTTGAAAGAAACGAAAATAAATATTCACCGGATAAATTATCAAAGCAGTTATATTCGATATTACGAAATTAACCCCTCCAACACCGGCGTTAGGTTACTGTTATGGACTCAGACCATTGACCATTGAGTCTATGGGTTACGTGATTGTGCATGTAACGGGATAGGCAGTACCCAGTTTGGGCCCGGTCCGGGCATAGACTGGGCCCGGTCCATGTACAGTCTGTGTAAGGGTACGTGACGGGCTAGGCATTGGCTATGCCTATAGGTCTTGTATGGTGAGTTACGGTAGCCTTTTTTATTCTTTTACTATACCTTAATAGTAAGTTCCATTAGGAACCTATTTAGCTTATTATTGTAGGTCGGAATATAATATATTATCAGGGTTGGTTTTATTTTTTGAATAAATATTTCTTATAATAAACGAATCGATAACAAATGTTAATGATTTTACGTATTATTTTAACATTATCAGGAAGGATAGGTCGTTTGCGAATACGTAGTCTTCCACCTTTTTAGATATATCTCCTACTCTTTCAAAGCCAATTTAAGCCGATATCTCTCATTTATAAAATATCGTAAGCTATATTACATCGGTTATAAAATAATTATAATAATAGAGTTAATCGACTTTGACTATCGACCTTATATTCGACTTTGTTTAGGTCGTAATTGAAATTTAGTAATTTAAAGCCGAATTAACCGCGACTTGTACTAGCTTTTTACCGACTTAAGGTAGACGAAAGTGATATAACCAACCGTAATTAAACGGATTTACTGTTATATAGGCTTCTATACGCTGAATAATCAAATTTATATCGAAGTAAAATAAGATATAAACTAAAAAAAGTCGATATACGTTTTTTTACGTATAAAGTTATTATACGGTAGTGGTAAAGTAAATGATTTAACGTATTAAGAAGCTTTCAGATATAAAAAATTGCATAATATAGGTAAGTTTTCCAATTATATCGAGGTTATTTTTTAACGAACTTTATCACGCGATAAAGTATTAATTGAATTAAAGGGATTGGTTATAAATGATAAAAACCTATAAGTATTATTTGTTATTAAATTCGAAATACTTTTAACTTAAATGGGCAGCCTGGATTAGTTTTCGGCCGTAAATTATAATTACTTACGTTTTCACGTATCGCCACGTATTCGTAAAAGATTTATTACTATAAACGTAAACCGGGTAGATTATATCATAGTCCTAAAAAAAGTACTGTAAAGTCGCTGATGAATTCAAGTTTTTAAATTTAACGCTACGTTTTGGTTGTTTATTAGCGGGATTCGTATAATCCTAATAGCCGGATATTAATATAATTATAATGGGAGTTTACGCCTTTTAGGTATTTTTGTTAAAGGGTTGTAATAATTGCAGCTAATTAATTCGATATCGTAACTAATTATCTTAGTAATTCTGTTCGGTATATGCTTCAAACCAAAAACGTAAGACGATGTAGGAAACAGTAAAAGAATGTTAGGTTAGGTTTACTATAAAGCATTGCGTACGTTATAACTTATTGGATTATTATTAGCGCGGTTACAAATTCCACTTAATATTTCCTTTTATGTAGGTATATATGGTCCAAGTCAAAAAGGTAAATGAAGCTTTCCTATTAACGGTGACGGGGAAAGCCTAACTTTTAGATATAATTTTATTTAAAGGTCGTATAACCTTAATCGTGCAGTTATAAAATCGAATTAAAAGAAGTTTAATTTAATTTAAATACGTATGAATGAGAATTTATTTCTTATCCTTATACTTTTTAATAATACCTGCTTTTTTAAATATTTAAGAAGATTTCAATTATAGATTTAATTATGCTATAAACAAGGCTTAAATATAACGGATAAAAACGAAATAAATTCGGTTATTATATATTTAAAATCGTAATATAATATTGACGTTATAGTAAAATATACGTATTACTTAAACAGATAAATTTAGAATAAATAATAATAAATGATCAAACAAAATGTTAATATATATTATTACCAGAATAATGCGGAACATAATTTTTAGAATATTTTTGATACTATACCAATAAGTAACTTTGGACGTTAGCGGAAATGGCTTTATTATTTATAGTTTAAAAGACTTAGTTATTGATACGGTAATGGTACGCTTTAGGTCGGGGGATATATAAGGCGTAATAAAATTAGTTTTTATCGATTTAATGAAACGTTTATGCTGAAAAGAATATTGTACAAGGGATTAATATCGGTTAACTTTTATTATAAACTTTAACAAAATAACGTGAATTTTATAAATGATGGCGAAGACTATAATTAAAAAGGAAGAAAATAGTTATTTTTTTACAAAAATCAATGGAATTTCGCGACTTATTCGATGAGGATAAAATTATATCCTTACCATTATATAAGGAGAAATTTGATTACTACATTTATATTAAATTAAACGAATTTTTTTTTAGTAAAAAAACTTTAAGGATTATTATATTCAATATTACGAAATTAACTTTTTGAGTTTCAACGATAGGTTATGGAGTTAATAAATAAGGGCTAAATCCGGATAGGTTTTTTTATTGGTTATAACGCCGGTATTATTTATTTTTGAACCAAAAGAAGTATAGCTATTCTATATGGACTACTGAATACTAAGAAAAATTATCGAGTAAAACCGTTTTAACTTACTTTTGATTAAGAAAACTTTACGTATGTCGTCGAAGTCGATATAACCTACGAAGTTGGATATTTGGGCGACCTTTTACCGTATCCGGAATATACTCGAATAAAAGAAATTAATGGCGTTTCGTATGCGGTTTAGATTATTCGAATAATCAGTTACCCTCTTTAAACTAACAGGAACGCTAATAAATTTTTAGTGATATATTAATTATATAATGAAGGATATCTAGATAATTTCATTAGAGCGTACCTGAACGACTTTTTTGTCTTTTCTTCTGGTATTAAATAAGATTATATAACGAAAGCTCGTGTAGTTTTAGGACGTTTTCGTAATATGAGGCTAAATCTTGAATTTAAAAAATGTAACTTCGTAATTAGAAAGATAAAATACCTGGGTTTTATTATAACGGTTAGGATAGGTATCTGTGTTAACTTCGAAAAACTCTGGGTAATTCGCGATTAAAAGTTACTACGTATTATTTGGAAGGTTCGAAGTTTCCTATATTTTGCTTAATTTTATCGTAATTTCATTAGTAATTTCTTTGAGCTAAAGTATTATCTCGTCCGATTAACGAAGTAAGAAATTCGTTAAATTTGGATGAAGCAGAAGAAATATGCTTTCCAAACCTTAAAATATGCCTTTATTACAGCCCCAATTTTGGTACATTAGGATTCAAATCAGCTAACGGTAGCGGAAACTGACTATTTGGAAACGGTATTAAAAAGGTGTTTATTGTAATGGGATAAGGATAGTATCTTAAAGCTAATAACTTACTATTCTGTACGATTAATAAATACGAAACGCAATTATATTATTTACGACAAAGAGTTTTCCGCGATAATATTCTATTTAAAAACGTAATTTTCCAAATTATGTATTATCCGTACCCCATTTACGATTTTAACGAATTATAAAGGATTATAATTTTTTTTACCACATTCAATTTCTGAAAGTTAGGTTAAATTAGTCGAAATCCTCTTGATATCTTAATACTACCTATGGTATAAGCCCCTAACTTAAAACGCCCGCCCTGATATATTAACCCGTAAATTGTAAGATGAACCCGAAATTAAAAAGAAATCGTGCGCGAGTCTTTTAAACTATTTTTATTACCATACCAGACGCGGCTATAATAGACTTATACATCAAAAAAACGTAAATTACGACGGGTTATGTAGATAAATTTATTAAAACGGAGGCTTAATTATTTAATCGCGATGACATATACCTTAAGAGTAGGCTGGAGATTTTTGTTATAGACTCAGGCCATTGACCATTGAGTTTATAGGTTACATGACTGTGTACGTAATATAATAGGCAGTACCTGGTCCAGGTGCAGACAGGGTACAGCCCGGGTGCGGACCGGGTACAGTCCGGGTGCGGATAAGATATGGTCCGTGTATGGCACGTGTGGGGGCACGTGATAGGCTGGGTACTGGCCATACCTATAGGTTTTATATGGTGGGCCAAAATGGTCTCTTTTAGTTTTCCACCGTACCTTAATAGTAAACCCTATTTAATACCGATTTAACTTACTATTATAGGTCGGATTATAATATATTATTAATGTTTTCGATTTGTTTTCCCAAAGAAATATTACTTATAATACCTGAATCGATAATAAACGTTATTAATTTTACGATATATTTGAACGTTATCAAAAAGGATAAGCCTTTGGAAAATACCTAAGCCTTTATTCTTATAAATATATTTCCTCCCTTTTCGAGGCCGATTAAAGCCGATTTTTCTTACTTATAAAATACTGTAAGTTATATTGCATTAGTTACAAAGTAATTATAATAACCGAATTAGTCGACTTTAACTATCAACTTGTTATGGACTCAGGCCGTTGGCCATTAAGCCTATAGGTTGCATGACTGTATACGTAATGGGATAGGTTTAGGTCCGGCCCGAGCGCGGACCGGGTATAAGCCGAACACAGCCCGTATACGGACAGGGTACGGTCCATGTATGGCATGTATAAGGGCACGTAGCGGACTAGGTATTAGCTCTATCCAAAGGCCTTGTACATTGGGTTACGATAGCTTTTTTTAATCTTCCTTTATACTTTAATAGTAAATCCTATTTAGCAAGTACTTGGTTTACTATCTTAGATCGGATTATAATATATTATTAAGTAGGTTTTTTTATTTTTTAGAAAAAAATATTACTTATAATAAACGAATTAATGGTAAACGTTCATAATTCGATGTTACATTTTAACATTATTGGGGAAAATGGGCCGTCAGCGAAAACCTAATTCTCCATCTTTATAAATACATTTCCGGCCTTCTTGAGGCTAATTTAGGCCGATATCTCTCGTTTATAAAATATCGTAAGCTATATCACGTCGGTTATTAAATAGTTGTAATAATCGAGTTAATCGACTTCAATTATTAACTTTACGTTCTATTTTATTTAGGTTATTACGAATATTTAATAACTCGAAACCGAGTTAACCACGATTTGCGTTATGTTTTTCCCGGTTTAAAACGAATAAAAACGACATAACTAACCGAAATTTAACGAATCTACTTTTATGTAAACAACGACACGTTAAACGATCGAATTTATACTAAAAACGAATAAAATGTAAATCTAAAAGGATTGGCATACGTTCCTTTACGTATAGGGATGTTATACAGCGATGGTAAAACAGGCGGTTATGACTTATTATGAAACCGGAAAATACGATGGTAGGTATAATATAAGGAAGTTTTTTTATTATATTACAGCGACCTTAAACAATCTATACTGCGCAGATAAAGTATTCATCGAATTTAAGGGTTTATTTATAAGTGATTAAAACCTATAGATACTATTTCTTATTAGATTCAAAATACTTTTAATTTAAATAGGTGACTTAAATTAGCTTTCGGCCATAAAATACAATTACTTAGGCTTTCGCTTATTATTACGTATCCGCGACAAATTTATTACGATAGGTATTAGTCGGGTAGACTATATTGTAGCCTTAAAAAAATACCATGAAATCGTTGACGAGTTAAAGTCTTTGGATTTAAAACGGCGTTTTGGTCGTTAGCTAATGGGACTCGTTTAAGGCTAACGGCTGAATGGTAATACGATTATAATAAAACTTTACGCCTTTTAAACACTTTCATTAAGAGGTTGTAGTAATCGCGGCTAATATTTTTGATATCGCGGTTAATTATCTTAATAAATCCGTTCGATACATACTTAAAACTAAAAGCGTGGGGTGAGGTAAACAATGATGAAAAAATTAAATTAGGCTTACTTCGAAGCGTTACGTACGTTATAATTTATTGAACCATTTTGAATGTAGTTATAACTTTCGCTCGGTATTACCTTTTATACAAATATATATGACTTAAGTTAAAAAGGTAAATAAAGGTTTTTTATTAATAACAACGGAGAAAATCTAAATTTTAAATATGATTTTATTTAAAAGTTATATGGCCTTAATAAAGTAATTACAAAATTGATTAGAAATGAGTTTAATTTAATTAAAATACTTATAAACGAAAAACTATTTTTTATCATTCTAGTTTTTAATAACACTTACTTTTTAAATACTTAAATCGATTTTAACTATAATCATTATTATATTGCAAATAAGGTTTTAGTATAACGCTGGAGGTTAAAGTAAATTGAGTTATTATATTCTCAAAATGTTAAAATGATAATAAGGTTACGGCAAAATAAGCGTATTACGTAAATAACTAAGTTTCGTATGAATATTGATAAATAGTTCAACCCGATATTAATATATATTATTTCCGGAATAATGCGGGATAGCATTTGTAAAAAACTTTAAATGCGATATAAATAATTAATCTTAAACGTAAACGATACCCATTTAATAACTTAAAGTTTAAAAGGTTTATTTATCGACGTAATATCGATACGCACTAAGATAGGAAATATATAAGGCGTAATAGGTTCGGTTTCTCTCAAGTTAACGTAACGTTTATATCGAAAGGTATAACGTATAAAGAACCCGTCCCGGATAACTTATATTATAAGTTTTAGCGAAATAACGCGGATTTAATATATAACGACGACGATTATAGTTAAGGAAAAAAATTAGTCGCGTTTTTCGCCGAAATTAATGGCATTTCGCAACCTATTCAATAAATATAAGGTTATGGATTTACCCTTATATAAAAGGAAACTCGATTACTAAATTTATATTCAATTAAACGAAAAAAATAAAAATTCAAACGACTTTAAGGGTTATTATATTCGATATTACAAAATTAACCATTTAAATTTCAACGATAGGTTACGAAATTTAGTAAATAAAAATTAAATTCGAATGATCTTTTCATCAATAACGATGCCAGTATTGTTAATTTGTAAATCGGGGGTAGGGGGGATAACAGTTTTATATGGATTATCGGATACTAAATAGAATTACAAAGTAAAACCTTTTTTTTTACCTTTAATTAAGCAAACCCTATATACGTTATTGAAGTTAATATAACTTACGAAATTGGATATTTAAACGATATTTCATCGTATTTAAATAATAACCGGATAAAAGGAATTAACAGAGTTTCGTACGCTATTCGGGTTATTTAAATAATTAATTAACCCTTTTAGGTTAACGAAAACCTCAATAACGTTTTAGCGATATATGAATTGTATAATGGCGCATATTTTGGATAATTTCGTTATAATGTGTTTATAAGACCTTTTAGTTCTTATTTCAGGTAGTAAAAAAAATATATAACGAAAGTTCTTATAGTTTTAGGATATCTTCGTAATTCGCGAAAAGAACTTATTAGGTATAATTTGGGAGATTCGATTTTTTTGGGGTTTTATCAACTTTTATCGTAATTTTATTAGTAATTTTTTGAAGTTAGCAAATTATTCAGTATGTTCAATGAAGTAAAATAGTTATTAAGCTTAAACTAAACGATAAAAATAATTATTTTGAACTTTAAATAATACTTTTATTATAATTCTAATCTTAGCATATTAGAATTTAAATCGACCAATAGTAAAAAAAATCATTTTTTGAAAACGTCGTTAAAGGGATATTTATAGTAACGGAATAAAGATAGTATTTTAAAGTTAATAACTTATCATCCCGTATAATTGACGGATATAAAACTTAATAATACTATTTATGATAAGGAACTCCTCTCGGTAATATTTTATTTAAAACCGTAGTTTTTAAATTTATGTAATATTTATATACCGTTTACGATTTCAACGGATTATAAAGGATTAAAGTTTTTTTTTTACCACAATTAATTTCGAAACTCCAGGTTAGATAGGTTGAAATCCTTGCACTTTTCTAATACCACTTAAGGTATAAGCTCGTAACCTAGGGCGTCCGCTTGAATACGTTAACCTACAGGTTATAAAATAAGCCTGAGGTAAAAGAATATTACGTACGGGATTTTAACTTATTTTTATTATTATATCAATCGTAATATTAATAAACTTATACATTAAAGGAATATAAATTACAGCGGGTTAAGTAAAAGCGTTTAGCGAAATAAATACTTAACTATTAAATTACGATGATATTTATTTTAAGGAGGGGTTAAAGGCTTTCGAAAGTTTATTAAAAGCGGTATCGCTCCAGGCCCGGCCCACGTTTAGGTTATTATCGGAGATAACGTTAAAGGATTTTAATGCGACAGCATCGACGATACCATCACGAGCCCAGTCCGCGTTAAACCCGATGGTATTGCTAATGCTGAGTAATTTCCTTGTTTTCGATCCGGATACGTTAACAAAATTGTAAACAAAAAAAAAACGATCCATTATATAAAGTTTGTTTTTAAAGGATTTTAAAAGCGTTAAACGTTTTCTATTTAAGGTAAGACAATTGATATAAATTACAAATTACGGAATTAACTCGCGGGAGGTATTACGTTATCGTAATTACTTATAATTATTGAGTTGGAAATTATGAATAACAACGTTATTATAATAAACCTACGACTTGTTTATTAGATATTATCTGAGTAAAAATATCTTATTTCTCGTTTTCCAATAAAATTACCATTAAAAGAAAATGATCGTAAATATTCGATATTTATATCGAATATATACGTAATATAATAAAACGAAATCTCGTCGTAATTTACGACAAGGTTTATTTTAACTTTTTCCTATTTTCGACCAGTATCAAGCATATATTTCGGTCAACTTTATAGCCGACTTATTAATTACTAATAAAGGCCTTCGATATTTATTAGTTATTACGAATCGCCTTTTCAAGTTTCTTTAATTGAAGTTTATAAAGCTTATGATTATGGATACGTATATAAAAAGTTTTCGAAATATATAATAAAGATTATATAGATTTTAAGCTTTCATTATTAGTAATCGAGGTTAGGATTATATAAATGTATTTTAAATTACATTTTATTCCTTGGTAAAATTCGAATAACTTTTATTTACGATATACTATTTATAAATAGATAACGGTATTAAATAGGTAAATTAAAAGGTTTAAAAGTATTTACGTATCGTAATCGATTTTTCATAATACGATTGAACTTCGTATTTACCCGCTTGTTTATTTTCGTTAAATAACCGAAAATTAACGGTTACTGGGTTTAACGTAAATCGTTTAGTAAATGAGTACGAAATATTGCTAATTTAAAGGTAAATGAGGATACGAAGTTATTAACTAATTCAACGGGGTGAGTTATTACGTTTTTAGCTTATTCATATAAGGGAACGAAATAAGTTTAAGCGGTAATAACTTATATTCAAAAGGAAATGAAAACAACGTTAAATTATAAACGACGTCCGGTAAAATAATATAAAGTCAAGGATGAAGTTTAATTATATCTTTATAATATTCAAACTCATCACTAGAGTAAAAAGCTTGATTAACTTTATAATTAATACCGGGTAATCTATATTTCGAATTCGTTAAATATAGCATTAAATATCACTGGTAAATATATAATATTTAATATATATTTAATTAAATATACGGTTTCGAACCCTTTTTTTCATAGGTTTTATCCGATATTCACCTGAAACCAGTCTTAATAGCGAATGATATACAAAAAGCTAAATACGAGAAATTTAAAATACAAAACATTTTCGCAGTAAAATCAATAAAAGATGGAGTTTGTTATATATTAGTTAAGTAAAAGAGTTATAATAAATCGAAATGAAAACCATTGGAAAATTATTAATATATTATAACTTTAAATAAATTCGAAACAAAATTGGAAAATATTCGGGTTTACGATAACCCGGTATTTCGACGATGATATTAAGCTTATATTAAGCGATAAATACGAAACGAATCGCTTACCCCCCTGAAATAACATTTTATTAATGAATAAAAAGAAGAATTCATTATTAAACGAAATTATAGTATATTAAATAGGTTCTAATAAATATTACCTGATTATCTCGGATAATCTTCAACCATGAAACGACTTGAATTATATCTTAATAAGGGTTTATTTACTATTTATCATTATCTTTATTTAAATTTAACGAATACCGGCGTTATTAATGTTAAAGATCTTATTACGACTGGCTCCAAGAGTTAAGTAATAATAGGGGAGGGGAACGGTAAAAGGTATAATGAAAACTGGTAGGTGTTGAGGAAGAAGGCTAGTAAGAAGCGGGTCGTACGCGAAGTGACGTTAAAAATAATGAATAACGCGAAAAGGGGCAGGCGTTAGAAAAAACCGATAGCGGGTAATACAAAGAAATACGGACGTTAGAAGAGGCCATCGATAAAGGATAATGTTAAAAAAAACGGACGTTAAAGGAGGCCGACAATATAGATAATCAAAAAGTAGGATAGAAAATGAAGTGGGGAAAGTAACCTCTTAAACGGGTTATTAAAAACTATAATACGTTAATTTGAGCCCAGGTAACTTAATTAGCATGGGTTTGATTTTACGCCTGTTTACGGTTAATTCGATTAACTTATTTTTTAAAAAAGGTTAATAAATAAAATACGGATAAAATCGTAAATCGTATAATTAAATTTTAAACGTCGGTTATAATATTTTATAAGTCGTAATTTATATTGGTTATGAAATATATAGTTTAAATAGCGATATTATTTTCGTTTTTTAAGCTAAAATTACGAAATGATATTAGACAGTAATTAAAAGGGGTCGAGGTAGAGATGTTATGCGTTAAAACTCAGTTAGTCGAAGGCTTTTTATATTTATAAATAGACTATATAATAAAAAGCAATAAAGGGGTACGTGATAAATACGGACCCGGAAAAAAAGGCGGCGTAAACGTATAATTAAAGAAATAACAACTTATACATCCGATATAATAAAAACTCCCTACATTCAAACGATATTACGAAGTTAAGTAAACTGATTGATTAGGTTGGAAAAGGCGAAAGTGAAAACGGGTCAATAACTCAGGATATTTCTCTAAAGTTTATACTCGAAAAATATGATATTATCCCTATCCTTTAGCGTAATAATTAACTAACGTAAAAAAAAACGTAAATTGGGTAGAGCCGTAAATCAACTTATTTTCTAAATGTATTATAAAAAGGAGGTAATTAACGGTCAGCCTTTTATAAAGTGTTTTTATAAATTTACTTTATTATAAACTTTCTAATATATGCGATACCTTCATATACGATAAATTCGGATATAAAAAAACAAAACTTTAAAGTTTAAGAGCTGGTTAATATACGATATATAAACGTTTTTAATCCATAATAAAGAAAGCTCATTTTTATCTTTATCATTACAGAAAATAAAAGGATCTCCTATAACATAAGGTGGTTATAATACGTAATTATTAATGAGATATTAATATATTATAAGGTAATATACCTTATATAAAGGCTCGTCTTCCTCTCTGAGGGCGTCAACAGTAATGAAACCTAGGCTAAGGCCGTTAAAAACGTCGTCTTTAATGATCAACTAGGAGGAAAGATAGAAATATATAAGCTTAAATAGTTGACTGGCTTATATAAAAAAGAGTAAAAAAAGGTATAACGAGGTGATTGGTAAAAAGTAGTATAATAGTATAAAAAGTAAAAGGAGGAAGGTTTAAAGGCTACGTAAAGGCGGCCGTATTTATAGGGATTGGCAGATTGAATTTGGTAAGGGTTACATATTATACGGGGCACATTACTCGATATTAAAAGTAAAAGCGTAACTTTGCACGATACGTTAATAAACGCGTTATACGGCGCTGTCGGCAAAAAGAAAGCCTTACACAGCGCGTTAACAGATACGTTATACAGCGCTGGCGGCAAAAATGAGGTCTTATACAGCGCGTTAGTAAAGGCATTATATAATGCTGGTGACATGGGGTAAACTGGTCGAAACATTATATAATATATTAAGCGTAATATTACCGGCTTACGTTTGACCCACGTATTAGACGAGTACGGCTCGTGTCTAATATATATCTAAAAAAACGTCATAATCCTTATATTATCCGTAGAAAAGGGAGTATATTATAAACTTAAGCCGTTGGCTATTAAGTCTAGACCCGGCACAGGCGCAAATCGGATACAAAGCGGACACAATCCGTACAAAGATAAGGCACGGTCCGTATACGGCACGTATAAGGGCACGTAACGAGTTGGACATTAGCCCTACCCAAGGGCCCTACACGTTGGACCATAGTAGCCTCTTCTAGTCTTTCTCCGCACCTCAATAGTAAATTCCATTTGGCACCTACTTAGCTTACCATCGTAGGTCGGACTATAACATAACTTTATGTTTAATTTTATTTAGATCGTAACAGAGATTTAATTACTCGAAGCCAAATCAGCCGCGATTCGCGTTAGTTTTTTTACTGGTTTAAGGTAAGAAAAAACGATAAAACCAATTATGATTCGATGAATTTTCTTATACGTAAGCAGCGACACATTGAACGATCGAATTTATATTAAAAGTGGATAAAATTTAAATTGGAAAAAGTTGATGTATATTCCTTTACTTATAAGGATATAATACGATGACGGTAAAGTAAACGGTTACGAAGTATTACAAAGACGGAAGATACGAGGATAAATACGATAAAGGGAAGTTTTTCGATTATATTAAGGCGGTTTTCAACGATATTTACTACGCGGATAAGGTATTAGTCGAACCAAAAGGTTTAGTTATAAACGATAAAAACCTGTAGGTACTATTTGCAATTAGGTTTGAAATACTTTTGATTTAAGCAGGCGTCATAAATTAACCTTTGGCCGTAAAATGTAATTATCTACGTTTTTACGTACCGTTACATATTTGCGATAAATTTATTAAAACAGGTATTAGCCGGGTAAATTACGTTGTAAACTTAAAGAAATACTAAAAAGTCATTAATGAATTGAAATTTTTGGATTTAAAACGAAGTTTTGGTTGTTAGTTAACGGGACCCGTATGAATTTAACAGCCGAATAATAATACGGTTATAATAGAGGTTTACGCCTTTTAAGTGCCTTTATTAAGGGGCTGGGGTAATTTTGTTGAATTATCCTAATACTATGGTTAATCATCTTAATAAATCCTTTTGGTACGTATTTAAAACTAAATACATAGGGCGATGTGGGCGATGGTAAAACAACGTTAAATTATGTTTGCCGCGAAGTGTTACGTACTTTGTAGCTTATCGGACTATTATTAACGTAGTTACGAACTTTGTCCGGCATTACCTTTTATATAAGTGTATACGGTTTAAGTCGAAAAAGTGGAGGAAGATTCCTTATTAACGGCGATAGGGAAAGCCTAACTCCTGGATAGAATTTCATTTTGGGGTTATATAACTTTAATGACGTAGTTACAAAATCAAATAAAATGGAGTTTATTTTAATTAAAATCCGTATAAACGAGAATCTATTCTGCATCCTTATACTTTCTAATAACATTTATTTTTAAATATTTAACTTAATTTTTGTTATAATTGTTATTATATTATAAACGAAGCTTCAATATATTATTTAAGATAAAGTAAATTCGGCTATCATATTTTCAAGATGTTGATACGATATAAAAATTACGGTAAAGTACGTGTATTACTCAAATAGCTAAGTTTCATATAAATATTAATAAATAGTTGAACCTGATATTAACATATATTATTCCAATAATAACGCGGGATATAATTCTAGAAATGTTTTAGATATGATACTAATAACTAATCTTAAACTTTGGCAATAGTTGTTTAATAGTTCAAAATTAGAAAGGTTTAGTTATTGATATAGTAATTTTATACTTTAGGACGGGGGGTATATAGGGCGTAGTAGGCTCGGTCTTTTTGGTTTAGCAAAACGTTTGTATTAGGAGGTATAACGTACGGGGGATCCGTTTTGATTGGCTTTTATTATAAGCCTTTGCGAAATAACACGGATTTTGTAAACAAAAATAACCACTACGGTTAAGGAAGAAGAAAATTAATTACGTTTTTTACCGAAATTGACGAAATTTCGCAACTTGTTTGATAAAGATAAAAGTATAACCTTACCTTTATATAGTGGGAAATTTGATTATTATATTTATATGGAACTAAATAAAAATGGATTTTAACCAAAACGATTTTGGGGACCGCTATATTCGATATTACAAAATTAACCTTTTAAGCTTCAACTATAAGTTACGAAATGAATAAATAAAGGTTAAGTTCGGGTAAATTACTTATTGATTGTAACGCTGGTATTATGTATTTTTAAGCTAGGGTGGATAACAGTTTTATATCAATTACTGGGTATTAAATAAAACCACGAAATAAAACCGTTTTTTACCTTTAATTAAAAAGACCTTGCGTACGTTGTCGAAGTTAATATAACTTACGAAATTGGATATTTAAACTTATTTTTACCTAATACGGATTATATCCGGGTAAAAGGAATTAACGGCGTTTCGTATATAGTTCGGATTATTTAAATGGTTAGTTACTCTTTTTAGTCCAGCGAAAGCGCCGGTAACGTTTTAGCGATATATCATTTATATAATGATAGATATTTTAAATATTTTTGTTTTAATGTATTTAAACAACCTTTTGGTTTTTTTTTCGGTATTAAGTAGGATTATGTAACGAAAGTTCGCATAATTTTAAAACGTTTTCGTAAGGTAAGGTTAAATCTGAATTTGAAAAAGTGTAATTTTATAATTAAAAACGTAAAATATCTGGGTTTTATTATAACGGTTAGAGTAGGTATCCGAGCCAACCCCAAGAAAGTCCGGGTAATTTGCGAGTAGAAGTTATCATGTATTGTTTGGGAGATTCGAAGCTTTTTAGGTTTTACTAACTTTTATTGTGATTTTATTAGTATTTTTTTCAAATTAGCGGATTATTACATCCGTTCAACGAAGTAAGGAATTCCTAAAACTTAAACTAATTAGGAGAAATATACTTTTTAAACCTTAAAGTATGTTTTTATTACGGTATCGATTTTTGTATATTAGGATTTAAATAGGCTAACAGTGCTAAAACCCGATTATTTGGAAACGACTTCAAGAGGTTATTTGTCGTAAAGGAATAAAAATAATATTTTAAAGTTAATAACTTATTATTTCGCACGATTAAAAAATGCTAAACGTAACTATGCTATTTACGACAAGGAGTTTTTTACGGTGGTATTTTATTTGAAAACGTGGTTTTCTGAATTACGTGGTGTTCGTATACCATTTACAATTTTAATGAATTATAAAGTATTGAAATATTTTTCGTTATTACGTTTTATTTCAGAACGTTAAGTTAGACAAGCCTAAATACTTTATCTTTTTTAGTATTATTTGTGGTATAAGCCTGTAACTTAGTGCGTCTACCCGAATACGTTAACCCGTAAACTACAAAATCAGATTTAAGTTAAAAAACGTTATGCGTATGTTTTTTAGTTACTTTTTATTAATATATTAGATATAATATCAATGAACTTATATATTAAAGGAATATAAATTATGGTGGGTTATATAGATAAATTCGAGGAAATTTATGCTTAATTATCAAATTATAACGATATATATTTTAAAGGTAGGTCGAAAGTTTTTAAAAAGTCGCCGAAAGCGGTACCAACACAAACCCGGCCCGCGCATGGGTCGTTATCGGGGATAACACCAGGGGATTTTAGTACAACGAAACCGGTAATACCGTTACGAACCCAGTTTGCATTAGGCCTACCAGTATCGTTAACATCGAATAATTACCTTATTTTCAACCCGGGTATGTTAACGAAATTGTAAAATTAAAAAGTAACTAACGACTCGTTATATGAGGTTCGCCTATTAGCGGTATTTGAAGGCGTTAAGCTCTTTTTACCTAAAGTAAGATAAATAATATAAATTACGAATTGTAAAATTAATTTACAATGTGTATTGGGTGATCGTCATTGTTTATAATTACCTAAATAAGAATTATTAATAACGAATATATTGTAATAAATTTACGATTCGCTTATTATAAGTTATCTAGGTAAAAAGAGTCTTTTTCGTATTTTCAACGGGATCATTATTAGGAAAAGTTAATTGTAAATATCCGACTTTCATGAAGAATATATACGTAATATAATGGGATGAAACCTTGTCCTATTTTACTATATGGCTTTTTTGAACCTTTTTCCATTTTAAATCGGTATTGGATGTATATTTTCGCTGACTTTATAGTCGACTTACTCATTATTAAAGGCGGCTTTCGATATTTTTTAATTATTACAAATCATTTTTTGGGGTTTATTTAATTTGAGATTATATGGTTTATAATTATTAATATATATACGGGGTGCTTTTGGAATATATAGTGAAGATTTTATGAATTTTAAGCTTTTATTATTGATAACTGTGGTTTAAATTGAGTAAAAGTATTTTAAACGATTTTATATTTTTTGGTAAAAGTTAAATAAATTTCATTTACGGTATATTACTTATAGATAAATAGCGATATTAAATGGGTAAATTAATAAGTTTAAAAATATTTATGTATCGTTGTCGCTTTTTTTGAATTATAATTAGAATTTACATTTAACTATTTATTAATTCGCGTTGAATAACCGGAAGTCGACAGTTATCAGGTTTAATACGAATCTTTTAGTAAATAAATACGAAATGTTACCTATTTTTAAAGTAAATGGAGATATAAAGTCGTTTATAAGTTTAGCGAAGCGAATTACTATATTTTTAGCTTCTTTATGTAAAGAGGCCTAATCAGCTTAAATAGCAATAACTTATATTTAATAACAAATAAAAAGGGCGGCGAGTCGTAGGCAACGTTTTCCAAAACTATATAAGGTAGGGAATTAGGTTTAGTTAAGTTTTCGTAATATTAAAACTAATTATTTAAGTAAAAAACTCGATTAACTTTATAATCAATACCATATCGTCGATATTTTGAATTTGTTTAATATCGTTTTGGATATTTTTAGTAAATACGTTATATTGTATGTAAATGTAGTTGAATGTGTGGTTTCGAACCTTTTTTTCTCGTAAGTTTTAAACAATATTTACCCGGGACTGATTTTGGTCGGTAACGACGTAAAGAAGGATAAGTACGAGGAGTTTAAAAATTTGAAAATCCTCGTAACAAAAACGGAGCGAAACAGTATTTACTTTATATTAGTTGGGTAAAAGAGGTAAAATAAGCCGAAATATGAATCGTTGAAAAATACTAATATATTGTAACCTTAAATAAATTTAAACCGAAATAAAAAGACATTCGGATTTATTAAAACCTGGTATTTCAACGTCTGCATCGAATTTATATCAAACGATAATCGCAGAGCGAACTGTTTATACCATTGAAATAACATATTAATTTGAAATAGAGAAGAGAATTTATTATTAAACGAGGTTATAATATGATAAATAAGATTATATAAACTTTAACCGACTTTTTCTAATACGTACCCGACCGTAAGACTCCTTTTATTATCATTTAGTAAAAAATAATTACTCGTTATTATTATTTTTATTAAGGTTAAACTAATATTGGTATTATTAACGTTAAAGGCCCTATTATAACTAACTTTGGATATTAGGTAACGCTGGAAAAGGGGAACGATAAAAGGCATAGTGGGTGTCAGTTAATGCTGAGAAAAGGGGTTGGTAGGAAACGGGACGTATATAAGGCGACGTTAAAGATAACGGATAACACGAAAAGAGACAGGCGTTAAAGGATACCGATAACAGATAATACGAGAAATAATAGACGTTAAGGAAGGTCGACTATAACAGATAACATTAAAAAGGACGGACGTTAAAAAAGGCCGATGGTAATGGCTAACAGAAAGAAAGGCGAAAGGCGGAGAGAGGAAATCAACCCTTTAAGCGGGTTACCAAAGACTATAATATATTAGTTTGGGTTTAGGCGACGCAGTCGGCCCGGATACGATTTTACGCCCATTCTTGTTCGACCCAATTAATTCGCTTTTAGCTTAAATTAGTAAATAGATATGTGTAAAATCGGGAATTGTATAATTAAGCTTTAAACGTTGTTTATTATATTGTGTAAGCTGTAACCTATATTAATTATAAAAAAAATATAATTTAGGTAATTATATTATTTTAGTTATTTCGACCAAAACTACAAAAGGATATACGGCGGTAACGGGAAAGAGCCAGGACGAAGACGTTATACGTTAAAATACAATCGGTTGAGAAAGTATTATTTTTATAAATAAGTTATATAATAAAAGGTAACAAAAGAATTTTAAGAGATAACTGACCCGGAAAAAGGGGACAATAAAAACGTATAGTTAAAGGGGTAACGGTTTATATAATTGGTACGGTAAGGACTTTTTATATTCGAACGATATCGCGAAACCAGGTAAACTAATCAACCAATTTAAAAAAGACGAAAGTAAAAACGTGTCGATAAACCAGTATACCTCCTTAAAGTTTACAAGTAAATGATAAAAAATAACACTTATTTTTAGCTGTAATAATAAACTAATATAGGAAAACGTGTAAACCGGATGAAGCCGTAAATAAAGTTATTTTCTAAATATATTACGAAAAGGAGTTAATTTACGGTTAAGGTTTTTATAAGGTTACTTTGTAAACCTACCTTATTATAAATCTTTTAGTATATATTATAACCTTATGCTTGATAAACTCGGACGGGATTAAAAGGAATATTAAGGTTAAAAAAATGGTTAATGTGTAATATGTAGGCGTTTTGAGCTTATAACGAAATAAAATTCCTTTTATCCTCGTTATTATTAGGGATAGAGAGATTTTATATAATGTAGGGCAATTATAATAAGTAATTAGCGACAGGTTATTATTATATAATAAGGTAATTTACCCTACAAGGTAGATTATTATATCTATTAAAGATATTTATGATAATGTAACCTAAATTAGGTTTATTATATATATTAATTATAAAAAGAGTTAAAATATATAGGATATATCAACGTGAATTATCAATTGGAATATATAAAGGGAAAGAAAAAATAGTTATAAATAGGGTGGTAAACGAAGGAATATGATATTATAAAGGGGGGAAAAAAGGAAATTTTAAGGGTTACGAAAACGTCCATATTTATAGGGATTAACGAACCTGATTCGATAATAGTTACGTATTATATGGGGCGCGTTATATAATACTAAATGTAAAAACACGGTATTTTACAATACGTTATACGATATTAGTAATAAAAAGGATATATTATACGGCGTATTAACGGGCGCGTTATAAGATACTAGCGATAAAGTTAAAAGGAGCGTTATACGGCGTCGAAAGCTTAAAGTCGGATCAACCGACACGTTATATAACGCGTTATATGACATTGGCGGTAAAAGGGATATATTATACGTTTCGCTTATAGGCGCATTATAAGGTATCGGCGAAAAAGTCAAGGGACGCGTTATATGGCGTTAAAAACCTGGAGTTAAATCGGTTAATACGTTATACGACGCGTTAAATGTAACTTTACCGACTTACTCCCAGTCCGCATCTTAAATGAGTAAGGGCCACGCCTTATATTTACCTAACAGAATGCCATAACACTTATAATATCTAGGGAAAAGAGGGGCATATTATAAACTTAGGTTATTGGCTATTAAGTTTATAAGTTACGCAATTATATATATAACGGAATAGGAAATACCCGGTCCGGATATGAACCAGGCATAGCCTGAGTACGGACCGAGCACAGTTCGGGTGCGGATAGGATACGGTCCGTGCACGGTATGTATAAGGGCATGTAACGGGCTGAGCATTAGCTATGCCCATAGGTCCTGCACGGTGGGCCACGATAGCTTCTTTTAGTCTTCCATCGTACCTTAATAGTAAACCCCATCTGGTACCTACTTAGCTTACCATCGTAGGTCGGACCATAACAGTTACCGAGTTAATAAATAATAGTTAAATTTGTATGAATTTCTTATCGGTTACGGTGTAGGAATCATCAATTTATAAACTGGAGGTGAAATAACGGTTTTGCATAGATTACCACGCTTTAAGTGAAATTACCCAATAAAATCGTTTCCCATATCTTTGATTTGAAAAAAAAACTATACGTATCGTCGAAATCGACGTAACTTATAAAATTGTATGTTCGAACAGCTTTTTACCGTATCTGGATTACACTAAAATAAAAGGAATTAATATCTTGTCGTATTCGTTTCGATTTATTTCAAAAATTAATGACTTCCTTTAAGTTAGCGAAAATGCTGATGACGTTCAAACGGTATATTAATTATATAATAGCGGATATTTTCAATATCCTTATTACGACTTAACTCAGAAATATTCGAGTCTTTCTTTACGATATTAACTAAAAATATACATATAAATTTCGTATAATTTTAAACCATATTTACGATATTCTGTTAAAATAAAAATTAAGAAGTATAACTTCGTAGTTAAAAAGGTAAAATACTTTGATTTTATCTTAATAATTAGCTTAGGTATTTGGATCAACCCCCAAAAAATACATGTTGTTTATAAGTAAAAGTTCCTACGTATTATTTCAAAAGTTCGAAGTTTTTTCAATTCTGTTAAATTTTATCGAAAATTTATTAATAATATGTCCAATTGAACCAATTACCTTATTGGACTTACAAAAGGAAGAATTCAGTAAGTTTTGATGAATCGAAAACAATATATATTTTAAAAGATAAATATACATTTCCTATAGCCCTAATTTTAACATTTCAAATTTTCAACCAGTTAACAAAAATAAAATCCGATTCTTAGGGAATATATTTAAAAGTGTGTTTATTATAAAATTATGGAAATAGTATTTTTAAACCGGAGGTATATTATTTCTTACCATTATCGGACGAAAAACACGTTTATATTATCTACAACCACAATCCTTTTATTATGTTATCCAATTTAAAAGCATAATTATCGGAATTACATAATATTCGTACCTTATTGATTATTTTAACAGATTATAAGGGATTGAATTATTTCTATCAAATTTGATTTCGAAACGTTAAACTTCATTAGTCAAGGTTTTTTTTTCGCTTTTTCAACATTATTTACGTGATCGGCTCGTAACCCAAAACGTTTATCCAAATATATTAACCCGCAACTTAGAAGATGAACCTAAAATTAAAAAACGTTATGTGCAGGTTTTCCAATTTATTTCTATAATTACATTAAATACAATAACAATAAACTTATATATTATAAAAAAAATATTATACTGTGTTCTAGGAATAATTTTTTTAAGATGAAAGTTTATTTACTGGATCACGATAATATATTCTTAATTAGGAAGTTGAAGGACTCTAAAACGTCAACGGTAACGGTATTACTTCAGACCCAGTATTTGCGTCGTCGACTTTAATAACGCCAGAGGATACCAAGATGTCGACAGTTATAATACCGCTTTGGGCTCAGCCCGTGTTAATACCGCTGACTTTGTCAATATCAGGCGATCATTTTACTTTCGGGTCCGACGTTTCAATAGATTGATAAAATTAAGGTATATGTTAGATTAGTAGTATTTGTAGTGCAGTAGGTCAACTTTACTTATATTAAAGTTGACTATACTGACTGTAAGTTGAATGTATTATTTTGTGTGGGCCTACTGTATTTAACTATAGGTCAAGTGCAATATGACCCCACTTCACACCAGGGTACAGACCAAGTAATTGGCTATACAAATTACTTTGCAGATCAGCTAGCAGTCTACCAAACCTAGAACAATACATTCACCATCTGACCACGTAATACTACTGTTACTTCGACTAATCGAATCGACAATGTTGCAACGTCTGAAGCCCTACTAACAGTATAGCGAATAATCTGTTATACGTAACTTACCTAATAACGATCACCAGAAACGTTAAACGTTTTCCAATTAAAGTAAAATACTCTGTATAAAATACGACTTATAGTATTAACTTAAAAAGTACGTTATGTTACCATAACTATTTATAACTATAGAATTAGAAATTATTAACAACAATAATTTCATAATATAATTATGACTTGTCTATTATAAGTTATTTGAATAGAAACGTTTTATTTCAAATTTTTAATATGATTACTATTAAAATAGCATAGTATGAACTATTTAAGGTTTATGTTCAATATATATATAATATAATGCTATACAGCTTTATCATACTTTATGATAAAGCTCTCTTTCAACTTTTTCATTTTAAATCATTATCGATCCTATATTTCAGTCGATTTTATAATTGACTTACCGGTAACCGATGACGGCTTACAGTATTTATTAGTTTTTATTAACCGATTGTCTAAATTCATTGAGATAAAGACAATATAATCTATAATTACCAAAGCGTATACGAAACGTTTTCGAAATACATAATACCAATTTTATTAATTTTCGGAATTTATTATTAACGATCTCGGTTAGGATTAAATAGATATATTATCAATAACATTTTTTCAATATGAATTATTTAATTATTATCGACAGCGTGCTATTTATAAATGGACGGTGGTACTGAACGAGTAAATTAGGAGGTTTAAATGTACTTGCAGATTATTGTCGCCATTTTGTAATTCGATTTGGTATTACATTTCCGAACTTATTAATTTATATTAAATAACGAGAAGTTGACGGTTACCGAGGTTAATACCAATTAGCTAGCTAATAGATACTAAATATCTTTTATATTTAAAGTTAATAGAGATATAAAGTCGTTGATTAATTCGGCGAAACGAATATATATGCTATTGGTGTATTTATACGAGGGTATAAAGCTAGTTTAAGTGGTTATAATATATGTTTAATAATAAATAGAGATAACGTCAAACCGTTGATGATATCCAGCAAAACGATATTATATAATCGATTGAATTTAGTTTAATTTATATAATATGAAAACCAACCGTTTCAATAAAAAACTCGACTGATTATATAATCAATACCAAGTTGTCGACATTTCGAATTCGTTAAACATTATTTGAAATGTTTTTAAAAAATACCTTATATTTCATGTAAATTTCGTTAAACACGTAGTTACAGACCATTTTCCCTCGTAGATTTTATCTGATACTCATTCGGAACCAAAACTTGTTGTATAAGATACGGAGAAAGATATATACTAGAAATTTAAAATCTAGTATATTTTCTTTACGAAAACGGGACGAAGTGGTATCTGTTATATATCATTTAAGTAAAATGTTTGTAATTAATCCACATAGGAATTACTACAAAAATACTAATATATTATAACTTGAGATTAATTTAAGGCAAAGTAAGGGAACGTTCGATTTTATAATAGCCTATCGTTCTGATGTCAATGCCGAATATATTCTTGTAACAATATATTGTATAAATTACCTATACCTCAGAAATGATGTATTATTAATGTAGATGGGTGAATATTCCTCATTATTATAATATAAAACGATATATAGGGTTGAACATATATTATCCGGTTTTTTTGAATAAACATCCTACCACGAATCGGCTCCTACTGAAAACCTACTAAGTTTTACCCATATAATATTGTTATTATTATCTCGGTCCTCCGAGCGGTGGCAACAATGACGTTAAAAACCCCACTGCAACTGGTCTCAGATGTTGGAAGAGACCGATGAAGGCGGATAGCGCGGAGCAGAGTGGGGAGAGCAGCTCTTTAGGTGGGATACAAGGGATTGAAATACATCAGTCTACGCTCGAATAACGCGGTCGGTACAGGTATGGTCGTTAATCCGCTTTTGGTTAGCCCAGTTGACTCTCTTTAATATAAAGTTAATAAATATAACACGGGTAAAAAAAGGCTTTTACTGGTAGGCCTTGAATATTACTTGTTATATTTTGTAAATTATAACAAATATTTTTTATAACAATACAATTTAAGTAATTATAATATTTTAATTATCAGGGTTCAATTTATAAAAGGGTTTATAACGGATAATAGTATAGATTGTGGTAAAGACGTTTCGAGTTAATATACAATCAATTCAGGTTGTTTGATCGCGATTAACGGAAAAGACGTTCGAAAGGAATAAAAGCGTTTTCGAAAACAATGAGATCGAAAAGAAGGGACGACGCGAACATATAACTAAGGGTATAATAACTTATATCATGGACTCAGACCGTTGGCCATTAAGCCTATAAGTTACGTAACTATATGCGTAACGGGATAGGCTTGGGCCCGACCCGAGCGCGGACCAGGTACAGGCTAAATACAGCCTGTGTACAGATAGAGTACAGTCTATGTACGGCACGTGTAAGGGCACGTGATGGGCTGGGTATTAGCCCTTCCTAAGAGCTTTGTATGTTAGATTACGGTAGCCTTTTTTAGTCTTTTTTCGCACCTTAATAGTAAATCCTATTTGGTACCTACCTAGCTTTCTATTATAAGTCGGATTATAATACACCATTAAGGTTTTTTTTTTTTTCGAAGAAATATTATTTATAATGAACGAATCGATAATGAAAGTGAATAATTCAGCGTTATACTTTAACGTTATCAGAAAAGATAGATTCTCGGTGAATATATAGTCCTTTACTTTTATAAATATATCTTTAACCCCTTCATAGCTAACTTAAATCGATATTTTTCGTTTATAAAATACCATAGGTTATATCGCGTCGGTTATTAAATAGTTATAATAACCGGATTAATCGACTTTGACTATCAACCTTACGTTTGATTTCGCTTAGGTCGTTACGAAAATTTGATAATTTAAACCTAAATTGATCGCGACTCGCGTTAAGTTCCCACCGGTTTAAAACGAATAAAAACTATATGAATAACCGTAATTTAACGGATTTGTTTTTATGTAAACAACAACATGTTCAACGATCGAATTTACATTAAAACCCAATAAAATATAAATCGAAAAAGGTTGGTATACGTTCCTTTACATATAGGGATACTATATGGTAGTGGTAAAACAGGCGGTTACAATTTATTATGAAGTTGGAGGACACTAGGGTAGGTATAATATAGGGAAGTTTTTCGATTATATTGAAGCGGTTTTCAACGATCTTTATTGTATAGATAAAGTATTAGTCGAATTCGAAAGCTTAATTATAAGTAATAAGAATTTATAAATACTATTTGCCATTAGGTTTGAGATACTTTTAACTTGAATAAGTAATTTAAATTAGCTTTCGGCCAAGAAGTTTAATTACCTAAACTTTTGCATATTGTTACGTATCTGCGACAAATTAATTACGGTAAGTGTTAGTCAAGTAAACTATATCGTACCTTTGGAGAAATACTGCGAATTCGCCGACGAATTAAATTCCTTGGGTTTGAAGCAACGTTTTGGTCGTTGATTAGCGAAACCCGTTTAAAGTTAAAAACCAGATAATAATACAATTATAACGGGAATTTATGCCTTTTAAACGCTTTCATTAAAAGGCTGTAATAATTGTAGCTAATCCTTTTCATATAGATGTTAATTATTTTAAAAAAATTATTCGACATATATTTAAAACTAAAACTGTAAGGCGAAGCAAACGATAATAAATGAATAATAAATTAGATTTACTTTGGAGCTTCATATAAGTTAGAATTTACTAAATCATTTTTAATGTAACTACGACTTTCGCCAGGTATTACCTTTTATGTAGGCATATGTAACCTAAGTTAAAAAGGTAAAGAAAGGTTTTCTATTAACGGCGACGGGAAAAGTTTAACTTTTGGATATGGTTTCGTTTAAAAGTTATATAGCCTTAACGGCGTAATTATAAAATCGAGTAAAAAGGAATTTAATTAAATTAAAATACGTATAAACCAAAAACTATTTTTTATTCTTATACTTTTTAATAATACCTACTTTTTAAATATTTAAGTCGATTTTAGCTGTAATTGTTATTATATTATAAACGAGGCTTTGGTATAACGGTTAAAATTAAAGTGAATTTGGTTATTATATCCGCGAAATTTCAAAACAATATTAAATATACGACAAAATAGTCGTATTAACTCAATAGCTAAATTTCGTATAAATATTAATAGATAATTAAACCACATATTAATATATATTATTCCTGGAATAACGCGGTATATAATTTTTAAAATACCTTGAATACGATACTAATAGGTAATCTTAAAGGTGGATGGTAGCCTTTTAATAATTTAAAGTTAAAGAAGTTTAATTATTGACGTAATATTGATGCGCCTTAGGATAGGAGATATATAGAGCGTAATAGATTCGGTTTTCCTCGGGTTAGCGTAATGTTTGTATTGAAAGGCATAACGTATAGGGGACTTGTTTCGAATAGTTTATATTATAAGCTTTGGTGAAATAACGCGGATTTTGTAAATAACGACGACAACTAAGGTTAAGAAGGAAAAGGATTAGTCGCGTCTTTTACCGGAATTAACAGAATTTCGCAACTTATTCGATAAAAATAAAGTTACGACCTTACCTTTATATAAAGGGAAACTAAATTACCATATTTACATTAAACCAAACGAGGATGTATTTTTACTAAAACGATTTTAAAGGCCGTTATATTCGATATTATAAGGTTGACTTTTTAAATTCCAACTATAGGTTACAAAGTTAGTAAACAAGGGTTAGGTTTAGGCGAACTTTTTATCGGCGGCGACACCTATATTACTAATTGGTAAACTGGGGAAGTGGGATGACGGTTTCATATTGATTATTAGATACTAAATAAAATTAAAATATAAAACTACCTTCTCTTACCTTTAGTAAAAATAACCTTACTTATGTTGTTAAAGTTGATATAACTTATGAAATTAAATATTCGAACGGTATTTTACTGTCTTCGAATAATACTCCAGTAAAAAAAATCAACGGCGTTTCGTACGCAATTCGGGTTGTTTAAATTGCGGGTTACCCTTTTTAGGCTGGCAGAAACGCCGGCAACGTTTTAGCGATATATTAATCATGTAATAGCGGATATTTTAAATAAGTTCGTTATTACGTATTGAAATAACCTCCAGATTTTTTCTTTAAGTATTAAGTAAGATTATACAACGAAAGTTCGTATGGTTTTAGGACGTTTTCGTAATGCGGAACTAAATCTGTATTTGAAAAAAATGGAATTTTGTAGTTAAGAAGGTGAAACACCTAGACTTTATTGTAACAGTAGGAGTAAGTATTCGGGTTAACCCCGAAAAAGTCTGGGTAATCCGCGAATAGGAGTTATTACGTACGGTTCGGAAGGTTCGAAGTTTTCTGGGTTTTGTTTACTTTTATCGCAATTTTATTAGTAATTTTTAAATTTAGTAGATTATTTCATTCGCCTCACAAAGTATAATATTCGTTAAGTTTATGTAAAGTGGGAGAAATAGGTATTCTAAAATTTAAAGGATACCTTTATTATGGCTTCAATTTTGGTATATTGAGATTTAAATCGATTAATAGTAATGAAAACTAATCATTTGAAAATGGTGTTAGGAGGGTATTTATTGTAATGGGACGAGGATAGTATTTTAAAGCTAGTAACTTACCATTTCGCACGATTAACGGATACCGAACATAACGATACCATTTACGATAAGGAACTCTTCGCGATAGTATTTTATTTAAAAGCGTGGTTTTTTAAGTCACGTAATGTCCGTACCCCGTTTACGATTTTAACGGATTATAAGGGATTAGAGTATTTTTCTCTACCACAATTGATTTTAAAACGCCAGGCTAAATAGGCCGGTTTTTTTTAATACCACTTATAGTATAAGCTAGAAACTTAGAGCTCCCGCTCGGATACGTTAACTAGTAGGCTATAAAATATACCCAAGGTTAATGAATGTCGTGCGCGGGTTTTTTAACCTATTTCCATTATTATATTAACCGTGATATTAATGGATTTATATATTAAGAGAATACAGATTACGGCGGGTTAGGTAAAGGAGTTTGGCGAGACGAAGGCCTAGCTATTAGATTATGATAATATGTATTTAAAAGGGAGGTTGGAGGCTTTCGAAAGGACATCGAAGGCGGTATCACCCTGGGTCCGGTTTACACCCGGGTCGTTATCGGGGATAACGTTAAGGGATTTTAATATGGCGACGTCGGTGGTACCATTATAGGCTCAACCTGCATTAAGCCTGTCGGTATCATCAACGTCGAGTAATTTCCTTATTTTCAGATCGGGTACGTTAACGAAATTATAAGATTAAGGAGTAGCGAATAATCCGTTATATAAGGTTTGCCTTTTAGCGGTTTCCGAAAGCGTTAATCGTTTTTTACTTAAGGTAGAATGATTAGTATAAATTACAAATTACGCGACTAATTTGCTAAGGGTATTATATTATCGTAATCGTTCATAGTTAATGAGCTAGGAATTATTAATAACGAGAATATTATAATAAATTTACGACTTGTTCATTATAGGTTATCTGGATAAAAACATTTTATTTTAGGTTTTTCAATGAAATAACTATTGAAAGGAGATAGTCGTAGATATTTAACGTTTATATCAAATATATACATAATATAACTAAACGAAACCTCGTCGTATTTTATGATCAAGTTTACTTTAACCTTTCTTTTATTTTCGACCAATACTAAAGGTATATTTCGGTTGACTTTATAATCGACTTACTAGTTACTAATAACGACCTTCGATATTGACTAATTATTACGAATCGCCTTTTTAAATTTATCTCATTAAAAGTTATATGGTTTATAACTACGGATACGTACGCAAAACGTTTTAGGATATATGATAAAGATTTTATAGGGTTTTAGTTTTTATTGTTAGTAATAGTGATTCAGATTCGGTAAACGTATTTTAAACTATACTTTATTTCTTAATAAAAGTTAAATAACTTTTATTTATATCGTATTACTTATAAATGAATAGCGGTATTAAGCGGATAAATTAAAATGTCTCAAAGTATTTATATATCGTAGTTGTTTTCTCGTAATACGATTAGGTTTTGTATTTACCCATTTATTAATTTACGTTAAATAACTGAAAGTTGATAATTACCGGATTTAACGCGAACCGTTTGGTAAATAAATACTAAATATTACCTATTTCGAAGGTAAATAAGGATATAAAGCCGTCAACTAATTTAACGGGGTGAATTATAACTTTTTTGGATTATTTATGTAAAGGAATAAAATTAACTCAAGCGGTGATAACTTATATTTAATAGCAAATAAAAACGGCGGTAAATCGTAAACGACGTTTGGTAAAGCGATATAAGGTAAGGAATTAAGTTGAATTGAATTTTCGTAACATTAAAATTAACCGCTAGAGTAAAAGGCCTGATTAACTTTATAATTAATATCGGGTAATCGGTATTTCGAACCCGATAAATGTCGTATTAAATATCTTTAGTAAATATCCGGTATTCTATATAAATTTAGTTAACTATATGTGTTCGAACCCCTTTTTTTCATAGGTTTTATCCGATATTCGCCTAGGATTAGTTTTGGTAGCGAACGATTTAGGGGAAGGTAAATACGAGGAATTTAAAGTATAAGATATTTTTACGGTAAAAATGGAAAGCGGCGGGGTACGTCACGTATTAGTTAAGTAAAAGGGTTATAATAGGTAGAAACGTGAATTACTGGAAAATTGTTAGTATATTATAGCCCGAAACAAATTTAAAGCGAAATAGGGTAATGTTTGGGTTTACTATAACCCGGTATTTCGACGACAATGTTAAGCTTATATTAAACTATAAACGCGAGGCGAACCGTTTATACCCACTAAATAATACCTTACTGATAAAAAAAAAATTACTATTAAATGAATTTATAATATATTAAATAATAACAAGTAAACATTATTTCGTTATTTAGGATAATATTCAGCTATAATGCGGTTTTCATTATATTTTCAGGAAGGTTTATTTACTTAATATTATTATCTTTATTCAGGTTGAACGAATATCAGTGTTATTAACATTAATGGCTTTATTACAATTAGTTTTAAATGTTAAGCGATAATAGGGGAAGAGGACGGTAAAAGGTATAGCGAAAACTAGTAGATGTCGGAAAGAAGGGTTGGTAGAAGGCGGGCTATAAGTAAGATGACGTTAAAGAGGGAGGATAACGCGAAAAGGGGCGGGCGTTAAAAGAGGTTGATAATGGATAATATGAGAACAGACGGACATTTGGGAAAACTTACGATAAAAGATAACGTTAAAAGGGAAAGGTGTTAGATAAGGTCGACGATAACAGTTAACAAAAAATAAGGCGAAAAGAGGGGTAGAGGGAATAACCTTTTGAACGAATTATTAAAGATTATAACACGTTAGTTTGAGTTCAGGTAACGTAATCGGCCCGGATACGATTTTATGTCCGTTCGTGATCGGCTCAATTAGTTTATTTTTGTAAAAGGTTAGTAAATAAAATACGGACGAAATAGAAAACTGTATAATTAAGCTTTAAACGTCGTTCTTAATAACTTGTAATTTATAAATTATATTAGTTATAAAATATATGGCTTAGGTAGTTATATTATTTTGGGGTTTTAAGTTAAAAGTACCAAAGGGTATTTAATGATAGTTAAATGAGGTCGGGGTAAAGACGTTACACGTTAAAATTCGGTTAATCAAAAGCATTCTATTTCGATAAATAGATGATATAATAAAAGGCGATAAAGGGGTCTGAGGTAAGTACGGACCCGGAAGAAAAAGGCGAGAGTAAAAACGGATTAATAATCCGGGATATCCCATTAACGTTTACGCGTGAGGAATAAGATATAATTTTTATTTTTTACCGTAATAATTAACTAACGTAAAAAAACACGCAAACCGGATGAAACTATAAATAAGCTTGTTTTTTTAAATATATTACAAAAAAAACACTTAATTAGTAGTCGGCTTTTCGTAAAACTTTTTTTATAGGTTTACCTTATTATAAACCTTCCGATATACGCGACACTTTTATATACAATAAATTCGAATGTAAGATAAAGGAACGCTAAAATTCGATAGCCGGTTAATATACAATATACAGGTGTTCTTTATTTATAGCGAATGAAGTTTATTTTTATCCTTATTATTTCCGAGGATAAAAATATATCCTATAACGCGAAGAGGCTATAATAGGTAATTAGTAGTAAGATATTGGTATATTATAAGGTAGTATACTTTACAGGGCGATTCATCGTCCCTTTTGAGGTGTCGGCGGTAATTTAATCGAGGTTAAAACCGTTAAATACGTTGGCTATAATGATAAGCCAGTAGAAAAGGTAGAGATGTATAGGTTTAAATAGCTGATTGGCTTATACCAAAAAAAAGTGGAAAAAGTTATAACAGGGTAGCTAGTATAAGGGAGGGGGGGCGATGGTGTAAAAGGGAAAAGGAGGAAATTTTAAAGGTTACATAGGGGCGTCCGTATTTATAGGGACTGGCGGACCGGATTCGGCAAGGGTTACGTATTATACGGGGCGCGTTATTTAATACTGGAAGCAAAAGTGTAATTTTACACAATTTATCAATAAACGCGTTATACAACGCCGATAACAAAAAAGATACTTTCTATAGCGAGTTACGATATATCAACAGGTACGTTATACAGCGCCGGCGGCAAGAAGGATACCTTATATGGCGCGTTACAATATATCAACAGGTACGTTATACAGTACCGATGGCAAAAAAAATACCTTATATAGCGTGTTAATGGGTGCGTTATACGGCGTCGGCGGTAAAAAGAAAGCCTTATACGACGCGTTAACGGATACGTTATACAGTTTCGGCGATATAGAGTAAACCGGCCAAAGCGTTATACGATATATTAAATATGGTGTCACCAGCTTACATTCGACCCGCGTATTAGGTGGGTACGGCTTATATCTGGTGTTTATTTAAAAGAGCGCCGTAGCCTTTGTAATATCCAGAGAGAAGAGTGTATGTTATAGATTTAGGCCGTTGGCTATTAAGCCTATAGGTTACGTAACTGTATATGTAACGGAATAGGCTTAGGCCCAGCCCGGGTGCGGACCGAGTATAGACTGGATACGGCCCGTGTACAGATAGGGTACGATTCGTGTACGACACGTATAAAGGCACGTAACGAGCTGTGTATTAGCATTACCCAAGGGTCCTGCACGTTAGGTCACGGTAACCTTTTCTAATTTTCCCCCATACCCTAATAGTAAATACTATTTGATACCTACTTGGTTTACTATCATAGGTCAGACCATAACATATGTAATAGTCTTACTAAGTAAGCTTAAGCCGGTTAGCGTAACTTTTATCAGCTGACATAAATTAGCCCTTTTAACCATTGCGCTAATGTTAAAAGTACTAATAATTCAGATATCCTTAATTACGTTAACTATATTATAAGGGTGGGATATAATTCGTTATAACATCGTATACCTTAATATATATATATCTTATAACACCGACTAACGGCTTATAGCCTAAGTTTATAACATGTCCTGCTCTTCATCTCCTCTTTTCTCCTCTTCTCTTATAATTTATAGAATACTTCAAGGCTTATTCGCGATATCACCTTTTAGCCACGATTCGATTAGCAAGTGAATGAGGTTTACTCGAACCGTTGACCTTAATTAGTTTGGATTACGCTAAGTACATTATAAGGGCAGGATATAACTCGTCACAACATCGTGTACCTTAGCATGCACATGCCTCATGACACTGACTAACGGCTTATAGCCTAAGTCCATAACAACTTATACTACTAAAATGGTTAAGACGCCTTAGATACAGGTGATATGATAAAACCAGATAAATTAATCAATTCGTACTAAAAAAGTAAAAGCGAAAATGTATTTATAACCCAGAACATGACTATGGCTTTTAAAGATAAGGGATTAAATAGAGTCTTCGTGTTAAAAGTTTACGATAAACTACTATAATAATGAATATAGATTGGGTAAAATTATCACTAACTTTATTGCTTTAAAAATATATAATATAAGAAGTTTATATACAGTTGTGCTTTTTATGAAATTCATTTTTAAGACAAACTTATTATATACTTTACAATAAACGTGATACCTTTAAGTACGATAAATATGTATATAAGTTAAAGGTATTTTGAAACTTAATAAACTATTCATATAAGATATATAAGTATTTTAACTTGTAAAGAAAAGAGTTTAACATCGGTATTATTATCGCCGAATACAAAAAGGTTATTTATAACGCGGGTGAACTATATAATACAATTAGCGATAAAGGTATTCGGGTATGAAAAGACGGTATACCTTATGGGAAGGTTAATTGTTATTACTAAATATAACAGTATCAATATAATTTATAATCGGACAGTTATAAATATCGGTTATAATAATAAGAAAATATTATAGGTAAAAAGATGTTAACCCTGGAAACGAAAGTTATAATCAAGATAAAAAATTACAAATAAAGTTATTGTAAACAACGTAATAAGGTTAGGTAAAGGGAGAAAAATTAGCAAAAAAAGGGAATTTTTTTTATAAATTACGGTAAAAGCTATTTTAATAAACGTAAGCGAACCGGAATCGATACAAATTATACGTTATATGGCGTGTTAGAAGGCGTGTTATACGATATAGGTAAACTGGGATTAATAAAGCTTATACGTTATACAGCGTATTAGGAAACGCGTTATACAACGTAGGCGACTCGAGATTAATATAGTTTATACATTATATAGCGCGTTAAAAGATGCGTTATATAGTGTAGGCGACCCGTAATTAGTATGACTTATACGTTATACGACACGTTGAAAGGTACGTTATACGGCTCACGCCTGGTTCGCATCCGATTCATATACTAAATAAATACAACTCGTACTTAATATTCAACCGGCGAAATACTGTAATTTTAACGGCTTTTTCATAAAGTAGAATGTATATTATAAACTTTGATTATTAGCTATTAAATTTATAAGTTACATAACTATATACGTAATACGATATATAGTACCTGGCCCAAATGCAGTTTGAGTATAGTTTGAGTGTAGTTTGCAAGCATTATATGCGAAGGCATGTAATGGGCTATGCACGGACCATACATATAAGTCCTGCATGTAAAACCACTGTAGCCTCTTCTAGTTTTTCGCTGTACCTTAATTGTTAACTTCATTTTGGCATTTACTTAATATACTATCGTAGGTCGAAGTATAACAAGAACATATAATATTACAAAGTTAATTGGTAAATATAAAATCTAAGTTAAGTAAGTTGTTAATCAGCTTATATACTAATTTGTATAGACTAAAGCTTATCCTCTATCCTTTGTTAAACAAACACCCAATAATCAAATTGCAGCCATTACAAGTAACTGTTATTTCAACAAAAACAGTATAGATAAATACATTTATAATGGTATAAAACGGTGAGCAGAAAAGTCACCGGAACTGGTAATTTAAATGAGTATAAATGTCGATGTTATATTATTACAAACTGTGACAATTTGAGCAACGTGTTAGAATATGATAAACCCGGGTAAAAATCGGGTGCTATTTGCCGGTACTACACTTAGAACTTTGATTCTACCAACTGCATTAATACTATACTCTATCACTTCAACCACGCGATTCGAATGGACAACGTAGCTACAATGGACACTTACCAACAAAAAAGAATTATCTGTAGATAGAAACTAAAATAAAGTTTTGATTACAATGGCAGAAAAAGTAAAGTAGTGGTTATACGTACACAAGTAAAGTGGAGGGGTGGAAAATTCGACAGGGGTACCCCTACGGACCACCGGATACTAATGTACCCAAAAGTACCAAATCTAATTTGCCTGTGCGGATAGCCGTTCGCTTTAGCTTTTATGCTAGTTAGTTATTCTTCCTCCTACGACACCAACAGTTCAGCCTCCTTTGCACACACTACACTCTCTTTGTTGCATCGCCTAGGCTTCACACAATATATTTACTGCTACCACCACCATCTACCCTTACGACAGCCAACCATAGGGCGGCGTCCAAGATCTCGGTGGAGGAGGACGAGGCCCCGCAATGTCCAACGACTTTACTGTATTCAGCCAATTGCGTCTTATACATTTTGCCCGGGTCGGCACCACTCATGTACACGGTAGGGAACACTACTGGCGTATCTTGATCGAGCACTAAGTATGCGGTGTGATGATAGCTTCTTCGGCCTACCTCTCTTTACCCAAGCGGGTGGCGATTTCCATGTGCAGTCCTGGACTATCCCTACAGTCTATATGGTATACCTGAAAAAAGGGCTTGTGTCCCCCATGAGCAGCAGCTCGTCATCTGAGTACATGGCCCGCACCTCGCGCTCATCCCTGGCCCTGTTCTCGGCATTCGCCCGCGCCCACGACCGCGTCAGCACCACGGCGAGGCCGAAGCCCAGGCCGCCGGCCGCGACCATGACGGCGTTGCCGGTGGTGTACACCGGGCGCTCGGCGTCGAGGAACACGAAGCTGCCGGCGACGCCGCCGAGGTTGCCGACCGTGATGATGAGCGCGCTGAGCATGGCGCGCCGGCCGGCCGGGGCCACGTTGTTGGTGCCCCAGGCCGTGATCAGCGGGCAGCAGACGTAGCAGCCGGCGACGGCCACGCTGGTGGCGACGTAGCCGGCCGCGAGCCGGCCGCCGCCACCGAAGCGGCCGCGCAGGCCCGCCACGACGGCCCAGCCGGCCGTCATGGTGCCGAAGCCGCCGAGAATGACTGGGCAGGGGGAGGGCCGTTGGCGTGGGTTAGCACGGGGCCACTGGATCGCCCATCCTGCGGAACAGCAGTATTGCTGGGGGGGTGGAAGGGAAGGGGGGCAGACGCACAGTACCCACGCCGCTGGCAGCGGTCGGACAGATAAGGAACGAGGATGCTCGCGATGCCGCCAAGCAGGTACGGCGGGGCGCTGAGCAGCTGCGCATTGGTGTTGCTGAACCCCATGGACTTGGTCAGCGTGGGAAGATGGAACTTGGCGCCTACGAACGGGTCGCGACGCAACGGGTGTCGCTGTCAGCAAAGGGTCTCTCTCCCATGCGTTCACCGCGGCAGCGCACAGAGAAACAAAGGGCGCGCGAACCGTAGAAGCCGGTGCCCTGGAACATCAAAACCAAGGACAAGACCCAGTTCCTCCAGTTCAGGCACACGATGCGCAGCTCTCGCCAGCGGAAGCCCGTGGCGCCGCCCTCGACATCAGCGCCACCCGTCCCGAGACCGCCCTGTTTGATCCTTCGCTGGAGCTCGAGGATGCGCAGTTCGGTGGCACTCAGCCACCGAGTCGAGGGCGAGGGCAGGTCAATCAGGAGGAAGAGCGTGCCAGCCCCGAGGACCAAGGTGAGGAACCCTACAAGCAGCTGTTGTTGAGCTGGCGTGTCCCAACACAGAGAGGGAGGACTCTCTACACACCCAGGACGAGGAAGATCCACCTCCAGCCTTCATAGCCGCCCACGCCGCCCATCTTCGCAACGGCGGCCGCGAACAAGCCCGAGAAGGCCCCCGAAACGGCGCCCAGGGAGTACATGCCGCCCATCCGGACGGCCACGTCCGATGGCATGTACCAGGCCGAGCAGAGATAGAGAGCCCCGGGGAAGAAGCCGGATCTGCCAAGTCGGTCAGTCCGTCCGTCCGTCCGTCCGTCCGTCCGCCATCGGGGGCGTCCTTACTCGAAAGCGCCCAGCAGGAAGCGGCACGCCACCAGGCCGGCGCCGTTCCGGACGACGCCGTGCATGCACATGATGACGCCAAAGCCGAGGGTGCATCCGCCGAGAAAGAAGCGCGGCTTGCTCAGCCGCTTCAGGACGGCGTTGCTCGGGACCTCTTCAGCACGGGGCTCCCGGCCCCGGTCGTCAGCGGTGTGCGCGCCCGTGGCTCGTCTTCCTGCTGCCAACGCCAACGCTTACCGAGTGCCATGTAGGACGCGAAGAAGATCGCCAGCGCGACGTTGTACTCGGCGCCGCTCATGCGCAGGTCGGCTGCCATGCCCTCGATGCGCGCGTTGCCGATGGTGCCGCGGTCGAGGTGCGAGATGAAGTAGAGCGCGCCCAGCATGGGGATCAGGCGCATGTCGACCTTGCGGTTCAGCGCAGCTTTCATCTGGGGCGTGACGGCGGCGTAGAAATCCAGCTCCTCTTGGCTGATGCCGACCACGTACACGCCGTCGAGCTCGCCACGCCACGGCGAGGCTGTCTCACATGTACTGTCATGCGTTCCCTTCAGGGACATGTCTATGTCTGGAGGCAATGGTGTGTCCAGCCTCGGCCCGGGAGAGGAATCAACAGGAGGCGCGAGCTTCTCGGCCATGATACCAGACTGCCGGACGGACGGAAACGATCAAGAAGCAGGCTGCGGAACCAACGGAAGATCCGGGGCTCGGCCACGGGGTGGACTGATGATATATGCGGTGCGTGGCCACAGGAAATTACTCATGGGCACTCACTCGGTCCTACCTGGGTGTTCATCGTGCATGCTACCTACTTCCTATTGGGTCACGTTGGCCCTTGGTCAGTCCAATGCTCCATGTTCCGCCAAGGCCGTTCGCAAACTGTCTTCGGAGTCACGAGAGTCAAGAGTCCATGGACCTGACCTTGTGCTTGCTCGAAGCCCAGCACGGCCGCACGGGCTGGCCGTGCGGGTGGACGGTGATGAAGGCGAGGGGGCATCATGCCTTGGGTGCTAGAGACGCCACCTGGGAAGGGGAACTCGAGACGATACTCCCACGGCCCAACGGCATTTCGGGCACGTTCGGGGTGCCGGCAAGTGTCCGTCGATCCATCGATGCGAGCTTCGTTGTCATTCGGCCTCTGATCCAACCAAGCAGCGACAGGATGGAGCCGTGGAAGCAGCCTTCGACATGTTTGCCAACCAGGTACACATCAAGAAGGGGGCGAATGGGATCGGAACAGTCCAAGGCCCATGGTTCCCATCACGAATCATGAATCGATATTCTCGCTCGAAATATTTCAACGCATTTTCCTGCTTCCAGTCAGCCTTGTCTGCGCCTTGTCCTTCACCATTCCTATCCACATGGCAAACCATCAAGTCATGTGTGTTCCCTGGACGGAATCCGCACGTGCAGTGGACGACCACAACATGTCTGTGGTCCTGGGGAGCGATCCACGGAGTCGCACTGTGACAGCACCCGCGCGCTACGAAGAAACTGTTTCACTGTCCATTCAGGAAGCATTCCTTCCACCACCGCGGCTATGTATAAACTTCCGCACAAGGTTATAGTTTGCTCCAAACGTCCGGTGCACCCGCATGTAAGGCTACACTACACTGGTCGGGGACATGAAAGGTACCATTCTTGCATACAACGCACAGTGAGGAATGCGAGCGCGGGGCTGCCTCTCACGATCCCGGGCCATGGTGCGTTATGCCCAAGCTGATAAGGCCGCCCTCACGGAAGGCATACAAGACAAAAAGGTATGGACAAGCCAATGGAAGTCATGTGATCTAGACACGCTGCACACGCTGCACACGCTCTTGAGGCCACGGTGTTCCAGGAGCGCTCACGCATGCGAACACTCTGAAGTCGACAAACCAGGACAGGCAGTCCCCATGGCAAGCGTTCAAGAATCAACATGACATTTTGTTTCCTCAAACAAGGTTGGAGGGCCGAGTCATGAGGTTCCATCCTTATGCAGAGGCTCATATATGTAGCGTCACCTAATTTCGCGCATATATAGATTCGACTTTGGTTATACTCCTTCCCCTCCTTTCTGCTTTCGTTCGATCTGGATGGTTTTGGACAAAATCCAGCATATTCCCTGCCGAGTCAAATACACCAAAACAACCACACCCGCCTCCGCCACTGTCTACTGCTCTGTATGATCTATGATTGCATACAAATGAAGTTTTACGTTGGTGGCTGCAAACTCACCTCCACTGGGAAAAACCAGAGATACAGAACCAGCCACACGAAGAGGCACGGTGGCAGCGCCAGGGTATGATCTTGGAGTGGAGCAGTCAGCTCACAGCTCGCCAAAAGGCCACTCATCGGCACCGCCGTTGGCACGGTGTGTCTCTGCTTCCCCATGGCCACCATTCGTGCCATCGCGACGCGGTGCATGTGTCAAAATAGTAAATTACTTACCCCTGGTGCCCATGATGGAGACAGATATTGGTTTGTACTCGGTCCTTCAAGTACTGCCGACGGTATCGTATCTCCTGGATCCGGGAGTTCAGCTCGTTCGAATGGACTGATTGATGGTAGTGGCGGCTGGGGGTGCCTCTTCTTGGAGCGAATTCGTGTCCGGTAGCATGGGGTACACGGCAGAGAACCGACTCAAATCAGGAGGAGATGATTTGGAATCGGAATTGGAATCGACCAAGGGACAAAAATGCATGGCGGAGGAAACAGTTGGTTGATCGCCGTCGTCATCGTCATCATCGTCGTCATCGTCATTGTCGCTACGTAAGCGGATGCAGGTGGCAGGTGCAGGTGCAGGTGCAGGTGCAGGCAGGTGCAGGTGCCCACTTGGCTCATCCCTGTCCGATTATGATTATGATTTACCGCCCTTGTTTCTCGCATAAGCACTACTGCAGAGTATGTACTATGTACCACTATGTACCACACTATGTACTGTCGCACAGGCACCGCGCTGTGGACCTCACACGAGCAACAGCAAGACCCAACCCAACCCCATTCTCATCTTGACTGCCCTCCCCCAAGACGCCCCAAGACGCCACAACTAGCGACCATGGCAGACAAAAGCTACGCCGAGCACAAGCAGGGCAGGGAGTTTGCCAGGCAAGCCGTTCTTGCTGCCGAAAAGACCAAGTTGCCCGTGAATGGAGACGAGGCAAAGAGCTATCAGTAGGCATTATTTGGCGTGATGCATTGGCTGGCGAAAAAGGCACTTACTGTCCTGAATTGCAAGTACTGCTAGCATATTATATAAGCCCAGTACAAGTACCGATGTTCCAGTAGGATCCTTTAGGCAGTCACGACTCACCAGCCGGCTCCATTTGGCAGGAGACAGCGTGGGTGTTGAGTGCCCCCCCTTGGCGTCGTCCCTGGTGCCTTCCACCAGCCCTCCGCCATCCAGCATCAGTTTTCCCAGCACAGAACGGTCCGTGATTTCGGCCCCGTCTCCTCATTCACCTGAGCATCGCGCCCCATGCGCCCCATACGCCCGACCGCAGTCCACCTGCTCCCCAACCTCGACATGCCGAACAACTTGGGGCCAGGCGCGTCAGCTTCTTCGGTTCCGCGGGCGATCCGGCAGCTTCCTCATCACCGATATCACCGACGCCGACCTCGACCAGGCCCGGGCTTTCCTGCCGAACCAGCACCCGCTGGATCGGCTGTCGAACGATTCGCCGGAAGGTTCTTGGGTCATTGCACAATGCAAGCTTGGGATGATCTCGTATGTGACATTGACATCGATACATCAGCTAACGAGGTCCAGTCGTCAATATGACGCTGTAAGGCGACGCTGTAGGTCCTGGCGTGGACGTGGATCGGCGGCTTTAGCCCTCAGCCTTCAGTCCTCCTCAGCCTTCAGCTCGGGCCCGCTCCCTCCCAGCTCCAGCTGGCCAAGAGCACAAACAAGTTCTGCTTGATCCGTCCAAACAAGCTTGCCTCCAAAATCCATACCCAACCCGACCTACCCAGTCTCAAAACACTCCACCTCAACAAGATCCGCCATGTCTGCCCCAGTGCCCTACTCCCCCCTGGACCGTGATGACCTCCCACACCGCCTGCCTCGCACGTACGGGCCCCTGTACGATTTGGAAGTGGAGCTCAAGGACCTCGAACCACACATCTCCAGTCCGGCCGCCACCTACCCAACCGGCCACAACTCGGCGACTGCAGACGAGGAGGCGCGGCTGGAAGGCATGGAGCTGCCACCGCAGCGCGACACGGCCGCCGAAGCTGCCGCCAAGAAGGCGAGGAGGGTCCATCTGTGGAAGAGAGTGCTGGTCGCCCTGCTTGCTGGCATGTTCGTCTATGTCTTGCTTTTCTTGGTCTATTATTTTGTTCAGTACGTGCGCTTGAGAGGATATGTGCATGAACACCTGGATCAGTTTATGGAGAATTGAGCAGTGGAAGCTAGATGCAAGGCCCCCACGTGGCTGGAGGGCCGATGCAATGAGAAGGAAGGCTACGTCCTGGTGCGAACATCATGATGTATGAGCAGTTCAGACTTCAGAAGCAACCTCATCGAACCATCTCAGCCCCACTTGGACAGTCACGAAGATACCAGGTGTCCTTGCGCTTCATTGCCTTTTCTCTCCCGTGCCGTAGGTACTGACTACTTCCCTTTTCACTTCTTCTGCATCCAGTCTCGCAATAGTCCCAGTGGATCATCCACCGGAGGACATTCTTGTCCATCTGCGCAAGGGCCCCCCAGCTGTCTCCCCACAAGACACCAGCCCTCTACCAAGACCGCCACATAACGGCCGGTGTGTGGCGTGAGAAGTAGTGTGAGGTGTTCTGTTGATTTGGGAAGGGAAGAAGGATTTGGAGATCTTGGGGCGAGGCCGAGTGACCGCACCAGGGAAAGGCGGAAGGAAAGTCCTGCATGGAAGGTTTTTCCTCGTCCACAAGTGCTACTTCATTCTGCCTTCCTACATTACGGAAGCACGCATCGGAACTGATCAGTCAGGTGGTAATGGACTCTGATCGTGTGTATCTTCTGATCATCTATCGAGTACTATACCACACTCACCTATGATACACATCCCATCCATGTGCGGCCATGAGTGTTGGACCTTGCGTAGCCTACGACTTATAACAACTTGACAAGGCTGTCAACCAGTCGGTCAAGTATCTGTGCAAATGGTTTATGATTGAATGCAATACAAAACTAACAAGGTTGTGTATATTACTAATATATTGATGAAGCGTAAACACAAATGGTGAACTACGTAGGTACAATAATACCTAAACTCTATGTACTATACATTATATATAGACAACGACAAGTAGCTGGAAAACTAGTAAGTTGAGTGCGATAGTAATGAATCATTGACTATTATAGTAAGGGAGATATCGTCTACTTTATAGATTTATATTACCAACTTAGGTTGTGTAGGCAGGCCCCTATTATGCTGTCAGAGGCAGACGGCCTCTGCCAGTTAGCTTTTCTTTAGTTCGTTCGTCGTCAACAGTCATCGCTTTGGTCGTGTCTGTTCGTGTCTTTTCTGCGATTCTTTATCGTTGACTTCACTGGTGGAGCCCGGCAAGAATTGATCTTCCTCGGGACCTTTTCGATGAAATCATACCCTCCAAATCTCTCCCCTTCACTCGCCCTTGGATGCCACAGATCTGGGGCCAAAAAACGGAGGATCCGGTCCATTGAACAAAAAGGCTCGAGCTCAGTTAACCGAAATAAACTTTGTCAACCAACTTCATTTCCTTGTATCCGTCAACTAAGCTTTGCCTACAAAAACAGTTTTGGTATATTTATGGCTATATTGTCGGTAGGACTTTATCGTTGCAACGTAGTCGATTCGATTGGTCAAAGTAACTGGTGCTGCATTGAAGGTGGTTGATGTATTGTTCTAGGTTTAGCAGACCGCTAGCCGGTCTGCACAGTAATTTGTATGGCCAATTGCTTGGCCCGTGCCCTGGTGTAAAGTGGGTGTATACTGTACTTGACTTGCAGTCAATACAGTAGACCCACAAAACAATACACTCAACTTGCAGTCAGTATAGTCAATTTTACTGTAAGTAAAGTTGACCTACTGCACTGCAATTACTACTATTCCAGCATATATAAATATTTTTTGGTAAGGTTTGCGACAAACTTACATATTCGAACTTGAACAAAACTGTAGGCAGGCCTTCATCATGGTAATGTCGTTGATTCGAATCTCTGATCGAAGGAACTAGTGTATTGCATTGAAAGTGGTGATGTAGTGTTACTTCTAAGTTTGGCAAACCGCTAGCCGGTCTGCACACTGGTTTGTATAAGCAATTGCTTGGCCCGTGCCCGATGTTCAATTGGGTGTTCCATTGCATTTGACTTGCAGTTCATACAGTTAATTTGCAGTGAATATAATTTACATACAATCAATACAATTGACTTAACTATACTACAATTGACTGCTACTTCAATACTAGCGACTTTTTGTTTTGTGCGTGCGCGCCAGTGTGGTTAATCACCAATTAATGGTAATATTATAGCTTCCTACCATTCCTATCCGTATTACTTCACCAATGCCAAATAGTTTTGTACCTGAATTCCACTTTAATTGCAAGTCCCCATCCTACAATTCAAGTTATTACCTTTCTTCATTCCCGTATTTAAGTTTTTTGTTATAAACTTGTACGCCACTAATTTTGTATCTTTTGCTAATAAGTTTGGATAGACTTTTTGTACGCATTACCCTGATAGTCTTTCAGCTTACTAGGGTATCCCTGCTTGTTTCTATTACGTGCCGGCTAGTTTACATAATCCTCAATGCAAATAGTTAACCTATTGTTAGTTACAAACCTTTTGAAAGCGTTCTTGAGCGATATTTTTAAAATTTCGAATATATTCTTCAATATTATTTCGTTTAATATTAGACGCTTTTTATGAATCGTTTCGAGTTTAGAGAGGTACTCGCAGAGATTTCAGGAGTTAGTATAAATGAATATAGTTATTGGAGGCAATTTTAGGTGTTTAATAATAATATTCAATATGATATTAGTTATTATATTAATATCGAATCGTATTATTATATTATAGACTTACCATTCGTAAATATTATCCACTTTGTCGTCGTTGACTTTATTAGCACTATATTGATAATTTTGTTCAAGTCGTTCATTTGTTATTGTATACGTTTGTTTAAGTTATTAAAGTTTTTATTTTATGGATTTGAATTTGTACTGTAACCAATAGATCATAAAATGCTTCTAGTTGATATAGCGTGGTGATATAAGCCAGTTGAGTTTTTGTTCAAGGTAACGTTGTGATTTTGTATCGTTGGCTTTGTAAATTTTTAGCAAATTCATGGCTTGTCCCTTTTGGCGTAGTTTTAGGTACGTACCACGATTGGTTTTAATATTATGGATTTGGATCGACGATTCGTCGAAATTTAATTGCGTATTTTTAACTAATGCTTTAATTGGCTTATACTTTGAGAGGCCGGAATCTTTAATAACACGTTGTTATATTATTATAAATATATTAATAACTAAGAAAAACATACTATTAGTTTGTATATTAATTATATCAAAATTTTCACCGTTTGTAATTGATGGATTCATGTGAAATGTTGGTGGTTTTATAACCAGTTGGGTTTTGAAGTGTGTTTGGTACGTTAGAAATCACTGGATGTTTGTTTTAGCCAGTTCGTAGAATGGTTTGATATAGTGTATAACCGTTTCAATAGTGAACTTGTCCCGTAGTTTTTTTTTGGTAACTTTAATAGTATAATTCATTGAAGATTGATGGCGCATTACGTGTACGTTTGTGTAATATCTCGGCTATTAAGGGTAAACTCACTGCTTACTCTCGTAGTTAAATTGGTAGAAATTGCGACAACTAGGTGACAGTTAATCTTCTGGATTATAGGAGATTTAATGAGGATTTAGTATTTTCTTTTACTACTGTATCTTTAAGCGATCATCTTTGATTTTTTGTACAATCTGTTCGCAGTTCTATCCTTGACTTTATAAATTATTTTCAAGCTAAAATTTGTTGCTTTTTGGATTTTTAATTATAGTAGTAGCGTAAACTGAGTTACGTTGTATGTGAAAAGACCGTTAATTTTTATTTAATTGTTTTCTTAAATGGTTTACCCGGCGTGTTCATGATATATTTGGTATATATTTTGATCACCAGTTCGTTGTTACACGTCTTCTTTTGCGATATATTGGCCGTAGAATATACTTATTCAAATTTGAAATCCCTATTGCTATTTTATGATTATACATATTTTGGGCGGTCGTCCGCGTTGTCATAGTTTTATAAGTTTGTTGTAAATCGGTTCAAGTGGATTGTATTGGCTAATTTGTTTGGTTTAAGGATTTTTAACTTCAGGGTATTATTGGACTGTTCAATTTGTATAATACGAAAGGTAATGTGACTATTAGTGGTATTAACTCTAATATTTAGATTTGTAATACTTAGGATTTTTTAAGGTATATACTATTTACCTAGATTTTTCACGTAAGGATTTCGCTTTAAAGCAGTGAAGATAGCATATTCGTTATTAATAGTTAATTTTTGGAGTTAGAAACATTGTTAATCTAACGACTTTCAGATTCTTTCCTTTACATATTCAGGGCTTTACTATATTCTACAGCTATTGTCTAAGTATTTGGTAATGGAGAATATTTATTCGTTGAACATAAATACATTCCAAATACAAATAAAGTTGATATCAAACTATTATAATCAATAGTATTGTTAAAAATCCTTACTATTATTTACAATAATATCTCTAAACTAGTAAAATTGAAAGTTTTTAACTTGAAAATATTGTAAGCTTTTCATAAAAGCGTGTATACCCTTTTAATCTTACTGATTCCTTAGTGGGATTTTACAGGCACTTATTTTAATTGAGTCTCTATCTATTTGATGTTAACTTGAAACTCCGCCGCAACAAAGTTGGTGCTGATGTAGTAAATTGATACATTTAGAGGTACTGAATTTATATTAATATATAATACACGTAATGTTTCGCATATTTCCTTTAACATACTAGTTTTAAGGAATTCCATATTATAAAACTTTATGATCAAGTTAACAATGTAAATCATAAGCTTGTTATTAAAGTAAAAATTGGTAAAAAAAAAATTAGAGTTAAAATCTCAAACTTTTTTCAACGTAAACTTAAAATCAAACGGCGGTTGAAAATATATTTAGCAGTGATAACAAAAAATATATTCCTTTCATATGGATAATTATATATTTTTATACTCAGTTGCGTTAAAAGTTTTACATAATCTATTAGTAATAAGTTACTTTAACCTTTGATATAATTGACGATTTTCCGACTTTACCAAATTTAATATTGTTATCTTCGATTTTTAAAAGTGAAATTGTAAGTGTTCACATTTCAAACCAAGTATGAACCTTTATCTATTATATTTAACTATTTTTTTAGTTTAAATATGTTGGAAAGCTCAGGGGTAGGGGCCAATAAAGCAATGGAACAACGAATGTAGTGGTTGTATTGATGGAAAGTTAATGTTATTAATGGTAAGAATGAGTAAGAGAAGAAGTCTAAGTTTGGTCTACCGAGCCAGACAAATAAGAAGGACTAAGTATGTATAATTAAGTATAAACCATCACTTGCAGGGATCCTCAGTCAATTTTTTTGATCTTGACCCCCTAGATCAGTACAAAAAATACCAGCTAACAAAAAAATAACAATATCTTCATTATTTAAATTGCCCTCCCTCCATTTATATATATATATATATATATATATATTTAGACTAGCTTCGAAAGAGTCCGAACTTAAAGTGGATTTTTTGGTATTACGTGTATAGTATAACGGCATGATAGTGGATGGTGTAACGGCCGTGCGGCGGCGGTGCAGTGGCGGAATTCGGCGGCGACTGGTGGTTTTGTCGCTGAGGGTTGAAAACGACTATTATGATGATAAGACAGCTAGTATGCCGATATAACGTTGGTGCGGCGGAAGCGCAATGGTTTAGGCGGCGGACTAATTCGACGGTGACGTGACGACTTATATAGTAGCGCGGCGGCGCGGTGGCTTATAGCAAAGGCGGCTTACAGCGCGGCAGTTTATGTGGTAACGGTGCAGCGGCTTACGACGAGGGCGGTTTACGGCATAATAGCTTATGAGGTGGCAACGCGGCGGCTTACGGAGAGGGCGATACAGCAGCTTATACGGTATTTATGACAGGTGATATACGACGGCGGAATAGCGGCGAAACAGTAATTATCGGTATTAGTACTATATAAATAACTAATAGTTTTTTTTTTATATAATGCGTACGTAATGAAAAGCTTAATAAAAATTAACAAATTATGAAAATTTTATAATTATTATTTATCAAAAAGTTTCAAGGGAAAGGATTAATAAAAAATTGAAATAAAAAAAATAATAGTTATATTAATAGAAAGTTCATATTATTTATTATAAAAATAATTAAAAGAAAAGGTTTAAATTTAACTTGTAAAGCTAAATAAATAAGAGTAACTGAGTATATTTAACTGAGTATAAAATACGATTTACAGGGATTTTCAGTTAATTACTTTAACCTTAACCCTCTGAACTAATATAATAAATATTAGTTAATAGAAAAAAAATATTTGTTATATAAATTAAGCTCCCCTCCCCTTATATATATATATATATATTTAGATTTGTTTTCAAAGGATCTGAATTTAACGTGGTTTTTTTTGGTATTACGTGTATAATATAATAGCGTAATAGTGGATAGTATAGGGGCAGTGTGTCGGCGGTACAGCGGCGATACAGCGGCGGTGTAATAGCGGGATACAGTGGCGGCTAGTGGTTTTGTCGCTAAGGGTTGAAAACGACTAGTACGTTAACAAAACAGCTGGTACGCTAATATAGCGTCGGTACAGCGGAGGCGCGATGGTTTAGGTAGCGGACTGATTCGGTAACAACGTAGCGGCTTATATGGTGGCGTGGTGGCGCGGCGACTTATGGCGAAAGCAGCTTATAGCTCGACGGCTTATATGGTAGCGATGCAGCGGCTTACGACGAGAGCGGCTTATGGCGTAGCGGCTTATGTGGTGGCGATGCGGCGACTTATGGCGAGGGCGATGCGGCGGCTTATGCGGTGTTTGCAGTAGGCGGTATGTGGTGGCGGGATGGCGGCGAGATGGCGAATATTGGTGTTAATACTATGCAAACGACTAATTCTTTTCCATGTAACGTGTACGTAACCAAATGCCTGATAAAAATCAAAAAACTATAAAAGGTTTAGTTATCATTTGTTGGAGAGCTTAAGGGGTAGAGATTGATAAATTAATAAAACAACGAATATGATAGCTTTATTAATATAAAGTCAATGTTATTTATGGTAAGAATGAGTAAAAGAAGAAGTCGAAGTTTGGCCTGCAGGGTTAAACAAACCAGAAAAACTAAGTATATACAATTGAGCACAGACCACCACTTGCAGAGATCCTCAGTCAATTGCTCTGACCTTGACCCCCCAGACCAGTACAACAAAACATCAACGTTGACACCAAGATTTTTCCTATTTTCCAATTAAAAGAAAGAGAGAATAGGGGATTTCAGGATATGAAAAGCACCAGATCCAACAACTGAAATCGCAATCGTTAATCCTAGTAAATAGAGTTCCTTCCTAGCTTCAAATCTAACTTTAGCCTTACTAGTAACCATATAGTAAAATTTTGTAGCAGTATTAGTGTTCTTCTATAATACAAAGTATTGCAAATAACCGTTTATTAAGTATCAAGTTACTACAATATCCTACATAATACCTCAAAATATTTGCTTTATGTAATGGTTGCGAATGATAAATAGATGTCTAAGTCTATAGTCTTTAAGGTTATGACGGTACTCAGTGTTTTAACCTGTTAAGCGATATGGAAAGGCGTAGTCGTCCAGTTATTATGATGTTTAAAGGCCAGAACCGATATTGTGATACTAGCCGATAGTTTTAGGCGTCTTTTTCTTTATATTTGGCCTTTGTGCCTTCAAAATATACGATGTTTTTAATATATTCTAAGGTAAAGGAAAAGGTATTGGAATATTGACTTAACCAATGCACGGAATGATGCACGAATCAATTGAACATACAAAAGCATTGAAAATACCATTGTAATATAGCTGTTTCCATATCAATAGCTAAAATTCGCAATGTGGCTGTCTAAGCCAATGTAATGATCATACTAAATACCCGTGAGTAAATAGAAGGTGTCAGAGGGTTTATGTTAGCAGTAAGGTAGCAGAGGTAACAAAGGTGCAATATTAAGAAGATGTTTGTTCGTGCTATAGAATGATCACTAGCTGTTAGACTATTCAGGTGTGTAGACTGAATACTTAGATTGATAACTGAAGAGCTATAAAGGAAATACTATCTATGTGGTGATGACCGTGTCCTTATATATCCGTGCCTTCATACCGTCTTCAGTACTGGACCGCTGAAGTCGATGTCGCTTCCTTCGGTCCCAATGTTGTCGACTAGATTGCGAGCGGTCTTGTCGGTCCAAACCCTAACCTTGGGTGCTTATATAAGAGAGATCCCTAGCTTGATGTGTTGGATATCAGGCTTCTAATAGTGCAGTGGACCGCTAGCTTATTCCATGACCTGCAGTTGGTCCTTGGGTTATAACAGCCAAACCTAACCATTTTACTGGCCGTCTAACAATTATGGCCAAGAAAAGGGAAACTGTTTATAACTTATATTATTCACTAACTAACTATTTAGTTAAATAAGAGTTAATCTCTATAACTGCCTAAAGATATAAATATTTGGACCATTAACTAGCAATGAATCAACTTGATTCTCTTTTAATATAATAGACTTTAGATATTGCATCTAGTTTTATTATACCATCCTGAAATTAGGGGGAGATGATTAGAACTTATCTATCTTACATATGAATTCCTACTAATACTAATTAATAGTTAACTAGAGCAAAAATTAACGAGGTAAAAGAATAATAAAACTGTTGGAATAATAATACCTGCAGTGAAATAGATCAAATTTACTTATAATAAAGTTAAATATAATGACTGCAAGTTGAGTGTATTGCTTTGTGTAAGCCTACTGTATTGGCTGTAAGCCAAGCACAGTATGCGCTCACTTCACGCTAGGGTACGGACCAAACAATTGGCCATATAAATTACTATTTAGACCGGCTAATGGTCTACCAAACCTAGAACAATGCATCCATCACTTGACCACGCAATACTACTATTACTTCAATCAATCGAATCGACAACGTTGCAACGTCTAAAGACCTACTAATACTGATTAGTGCTTATTGGGTTAAGCATAGATTAGCTAAGTAGAAGAAGAAGCTACTTTCCGGTTACGCTTTGCAATTGTGTAAGATAGAGGAAATGTTCTTGCAAAAGGCCTCTTTTATTACGCCTGCTATTTAAAAGGAGCAAAAAGGAAGACTTTTTAAGTACGCTTACTATTTACAGGAGCTTAAAAGGTAGCGACGGTATCTTTATTAAAAACACTAAGAAATCTTTATTGACCCTTCTTAAAAAAAGCGTTGAGATTGACCGCCTAAAAGTCCTAAAGTTCGGCAAGTTGGTAAACGGTTAAGTTAGTACTATTATAGGTACTACTACTATAAAAAAGACTAAGACTCACAGCCAAACAACAAACAATCTTCGCCTCTAACCTCCACACCAAGTTTTCTCTCTACTTGACCCTTTTTCTCTCCCTACGTCAATTTAATCGCCAAGATCGCTACTCCGAGAGAAAAACACCAAAAATTGCCATGTTGCGCCAAGAAATCCATGTAGCGCGACTTTACGCTAAATCTCCAAGTCCCTATGCTTTCAGATCATCAAGTCTACACTTTCAGATCGCTAAATCCCTATATCCCTTGATTTCCAGGTATACCACCAAGCCCTACGCCAGCCAAAAAGTTAATATATTTACCGAAAACACCAAAATTGACATTATTAAGGACTTTGATAAGAAGAAAGTAATTGAAAGCCTTGGACCCAAGTTTGTTAAGCACTTCAATAACAATTTCTGGTTTATGGACGTTAACGAAAACTCTACCCCTAAACACCTTACCAACTACATCGCACACTTTATCCTTGACGTTAACCACGACGATTAAACATTTGGTATTAATACTCTTTGCTATTACGATTAATTATTTAGAGATTAAAGTATAAATATATAGAAGAGAACAAAGAGGTTAGTTAAGGTTAGGCTAACGGCTAACCTATATAAAAGAAAAATCCTACTGCTAATAAAGGTCAGAAAAGACGGTAACCTGGCGAAGATACTTTAAGAATGTGTCACCGATAAAAACCCATAATAGTTATAGAAAAAAAAAAGTAAAGGGATAACTAACGATAACATTTATTAACGCCCTTACACGTGTTTTAAAAGACCTTCCCTTTAGATAAGTCAAGCCTCTTTACGCGTTGGCAATGAAAAACCTATTAATTTACTCAGCAGTCCAGTACCTTCACGTGATAATACGGAGTACGCCCTTGACGAAAGCAAAGCGTGCGAAGCAATAGCTGCTAGCGAGGAAAAAGTTATTAACATTAACGCTCTATACTAGTTAATTAAATAAAAACTTCGGCGAGCATCTTAACACCGAAAGGATTATTACCAAGTCCCACAAACCCTTTAAAATGTTCATAAAAATCGTCAAGTTCCTTAAACTGAAACCTATACTTACAAACGCGAGTCTACCATAAGTCTTACTTTAAGACTTTACCACTAGGGTTAGGCAACTGGCAACTATCCTTGATATCGTAACTTAATGGTACCAAAACCTAAATTATAAGGAAATTTTTGGTAGGAACTTAGATCGTTGCAATGTTGTCGATTCGAATCGTGGTCAAAGTAACAGTAGTATTGCATTGGCCAAGAGGTAGATGTATTGTTTTAGGTTCAGTAGACCGCCAGCTGGTCTGCATAGTAATTTGTATGGCCAATTGCTTGGCCCGTGCCCTAGGGTGAAGTGCAGCGTACTGTACTCAACTTACATCCAATGGAGTAAGTTTACACAAAGCAATATACTTAACTTGCAATTTAGTATAATCAACTTTACTGTAAGTAAAGTTGACCTATTACACTACACGTAGTACTATTCCAACACTAGCGGCTTTTTAGTTTGTGCGCGTACGCCAGTATGGCTAACCAATATTTTCCGGTTATTATTAAATTGCCTCCTCATCAATTGGCTAAACCCCTGTTAATTCCAGTTGACTTCTATACTGAATTGCATCTAATTAAATTCAAATTAACCTCATTTGACTTTAATTACTCCATTGTTTTGAGGTCTGAGTTTATTAATTCTCACAAAAAGTTCTTCTGCCACAGATCTTTGTAGGCCTCTACTTTAGCCGTTCTAATCAAATAAGTCAACATTATTAATTCCTTATAAATCTTCCAGTTTTCCAGTACAACTCTAGTCGCTGTTGGGTGAATTGGGCTTGCTAAGAGGCCTATTAACGTAGCCCTCGATGTGTATAATTAGCTTACTATTATCTACACAAATTTTTAAGGCCTTATTTGACACTTCCTCCATTATATTATTTATGGGATTATCTCAACTATTCATTTATCGGAACTTTTTAATGTCCCTTTTTTCGTAATCTTTACGAAGTGCTATTACGTCAATTATCAGGCGTTTTTCGCTGGTGGTTCCAAACTTTAAAAGGTATTCGAAAATGCTTTTCAAATTGGTATAGATTATTACCTGGATAGAAATATTTTTTTTACTGCATAGTAATAAGGTTAAGGGTCTCCTATAATGCTATGCCTATGTTAAAGCCCGTTATTATATCGCAGACATTCGAAGCTAGCACGTTTTTTGTAATCCTTTTGCATTTGACGAAGGTTTAGTAAATTAGGCTACCAATAATACTAAACTGGTTTTCCCGCCTATCTTTGTTAACGAGTGTTATTATAAAGACGATCTGTAAAGACAAGTTGTTGTTATTTGTAAAGAACTCATTCGTAAAAATTATTAACTTAGCCTTCAATAAGTCGATTAGTACCATATTAATCCTGTGGTCCAAGTTTCGCATTTATTAGTCGAGCCTTTTGTTTAGTCGGTTAAAGTTTTTATCTTCCGGGTTTTGTGTTTGTGCCGCGATAAAGAGGTTATAAGAGGCTTCCGGTTGGCATAAGGTAGTAATATAACTTCCTTGAGTACACTGTTCCAGGTATCGTTAAGCCTTGGTTACATCAGTCTTATTAATTGTAATTAGAATAGTGCCTTAGCTTTCTTGGCGAAAGCTAAAGCCGGCATTAATATTAAGCATGTTAATTAACGATTTATCAAGTTGGTTGTTCTTTATTAATTTCGTTACTGGCTTGTAATTTTAGAACTTGAAGTCCTTAATCGCCTGTTGTTCCAATGCCATAAAACCAGCCGTTCCGACGAAAAGGGTATCGTTAATTTGTATACCTACTACGCCGAAGTCCTCTTTTTGCGTTACTAGTAAGTACGGATCGTACGTTTGAGATTTTATCGTTAGCCATGATTTGAAATACGACTGGTAGGTTAAAAACTAATGGACGTTTGCTTTAGATAATTCGTATAGTAACTTGATATATCGTATTACCGTTTTCAAAGGGTCGATGACACGTATTTCTTATAACAGTTTTAATAGTATAATCCGTTATAAATTCGTTACTGATTTCGTGTAGGCCGACGTTATATTACGGCTATTAAATGTAAACTTGCTTCTAGTGTTAATTAGTAAATCTTCTGCCAAACAATTACCAAGAGTTAACTATTTTTTTAAATTGTTAGCGACTACGTAAGAATCTAGTCCTTACCTTTATTACTGTATTTTCAAACGATTAGACGTAACTTTTCGTACGGCTGCTCCTTGGTTTTGCTTTTGACTTCATGAATAATCCTCAACTTTAAGATCATAACGTTTGAGTTTTAGAGGTTAAAATCGGTTTTCGATACGAATTGTATAATCTCTCCAGTTAGTAAACCGTTAATTTCGACCTTGTCTCTTTTTTAAAAAGGATTATCAGAGGTTTTGATAATCCCTTGTGTTTGGAGCTTTAGTGCCAAGTTTTCGTCATCCTTTTTTTTTCCTGCTTACCTAAGTAGTATTGTAAATACGACCCGGTGTATATTCCTTCTTTTTAGCTTTTCTCTTCTTTTGGGATCGTCCGCGTTGGCGGCGTTTTATCGACTTGTCGATAACGGATGGAGGAGGTTCGTATTAACTCGGTTGCTTAGATTGAGGGTCTTTATCGTTAGTCGCCCTAATGTAAAGCTCAACCTAAGTGATTCGAAAATATATAAAACTGTTAGCAGTTTTAATAATCACTTCGAAGTTCGTAATACTCAATATTTTATACGGGCCCTCTTATTCGCCTGGCTCCCGCCTTACGGGGACTTCATTTTGTAATGGCAAAGTAAGTATGTTGATTGTTAAAGGGCTATTTTTGGTGTTAAGAGTATTATTAACCTGGCGGCGTATCGATTTTCTTCGTAGTTCCTTTAGAGCTTTACTGTAGGCCGCAGTACGTTTTTAAGTACTTGCCGAGGGCGGATATTCACTCATTAGGCGTGAGTACGCTTTGAAAACTAGTAACGTTGGCATTAAGCCATTAGGGCCTACAGTATCGTTTAGACCTTTCACCGTTATCTGTAGGCGTGCCTCCAAATCTGTGAAACTTTCAATTTATAATGTAAATATATTATATGTTCTGCAAAGTAGGGCGTATGCCTTTTTAATCTTTTTCATTCTTTATTGGGATTTTATAGGTACCTATTTATACTGAATACCTATCATTTTAGCATCTTTTAAAAACTTTGCCGTTGTAAAGTTAGTACTTATATTGTAAAAAACGACGTTAGGTGAGCCTAAGTATGTGTTAATTTATAGTATTCTTAGCGTTTTCTACGTATCCCTTTCTGAACGGGATTTTAAAAATTTGATTTCATAAAAAGAGGTTTTAGAGTTAATGATGTGAAAAATAGGCTTATTATCTAAGTAAAATATAGTAATAAAGATTACGTAGTTAAAATCCTTGTAGTTTCTTAATGTAAAATTAAATCTTAGAAAGGCTTAGGCATATGTTTGGAAGTGGTGATATAGTTTTTTAATAGCTTTTAAAGCAAATCATTCCACATTTTCATTCTTTGCGGATTTCAAGAAATTGTATAGCCTGTTAACGGCTGGTTGGTTAAAACGCAGGTGTAGTTGACGTATTTCCGGCTCCGTTAGGTTTAATACTACTACTTCCGGGCCTTAAAGATAAAACCATAGGTGACTTTACTTAAAGGCGAGTGGAAACCTTTAACCGTTTTTAACTAGTTCGTCTACTTTGACGTTGATGTTGACGCCTAGAGCTTTTATATCTTTTAGGTAAAAAAGGAAAGGGGTAAGGGATTTGAGGATATAAAATGTACTTGATTTTATAACAGTTTGAATTACCGTTATGTCTAGTGACGATAGTTATTCGCCTGGTTTAAAGTTAACATTTTCCTTACCAATATCTTAACAATCGATTTTATTGGTTGTAATTCTTTCTCTACATAGTGTCACGTATTACGAATAGCCTTTTATTAAGTACCTTATTGCCCCTAGGCTTGGCATAATACCTCAAAACGTATGGTTCGCGTAACAATCGAGATGATTAAAGGTGTATCAGGGGTTAGGGGTTTGGTTAGGGCAAAGGTAAGAGTCTCCACCATATAAAAGATATAGGAAAGCGTGGTTGCCTAGTTATTAAGCCGTATTAAAAGCAGTATTTTTATGTTACCTAATCTGCTTAAAGCTATTGTCGCCGTTAATTGGCTCGTCTCCTTTAAAGTCTGCGATTTGATTTGAGTAGCCCAGTTTAGAAGAGGTAGGGTACGAGATATAACATATTACCTTTTTGTTATTTAGCTTGACGGGGGGGTGCCAAGTTGACCAACAGCCAAATTTATAACAGATTAAAAAAGATTTACTACTATCACAATGATATTGTTTGTGGTTAACAAATATACCCAAATCTTAGCCTTATTGGCGTTAATGTAGTTGTTGCCTTTAGTTTATAGATGGTAAGCCAAACATTAGGCGTTAATGGCGCTCATAGCTATATTTGCGGTCAACGTAATTAACTATCATAAGGTTTTTTTTTTTTTCATTTACGTTAAGGAAGTTATTAGCTTGGGGGTACATACTAAGCGAGTTTGGAGTACGCGTTATTACAGTGGTAATCTAAAAACGTAACTGGCTAAAAAAGCTTTTGTAAGTGGTATCTAGTCGTTGTAGGGCGTATTCGAATTCGTTAACGCCCGTAACTGCTGCCCGTACTTATTTACAAAGTGTGGCTTTATTAGTATGGGCTTTTTCTATTGCTTGCTAATATAATATCAACTTATTAAGCATCTAATTAAAATATCTATTAGTATTTCCTCCTCTTTTTTCTTCGCTATTATTATAGTTTATCGCGTAGTGGCCTAGTCTATATGATATTGAGTGAGGTGAATATTATACTCGAAGTGGATTTTTATGTTATCGTAGATTTCGCGAAACGTGGTAGCTTGAGTAAAGAAGTTTGAGTAGTAGTCCTTGGCGTACCCTATAAGGATTTCGGTAAATAGTAAGTGAAAACCAAAGGAGAGAATCTTTATTTGTTTGTATATATTTAGGAAGTATATTATTTTTGTGTCAAGGTTTTTCGTTATACTTTTTTACATTGTTTTAGATTTTGGTAAAGTCTGTAAGGAGTTTATAATTAATGTTAAATATTTTAACAGTTTTAGGAGTAGGTTGCGATAGTTATTCCAGTTTTAATTGGTGTTTTTAGGAAGTTTAAGCTTTAAAAATTCCAAAGTACGGTATTAAGGGTAATTGCTAATCGTTTAACCCGAGGGTTAAAGTTATGTAGTAGGACCTGTAGTAGGCTTTCGCGTGTAGGCAAACCTGTTGTGGAAAGATTTTTAAGGGACTTGTCGATTAAATTGCTAGGGGGGGATAGGTATTTAAAGGTTTTTGAAGGCCTGACGATTTTTCTTAATAGACTGGTGTAAAGCGCCAACGTTAATACCTTTGGCCGCGTGGGCGGCCGTTGCTTTACATGCTCTACCATTGCTAAAAACGTATTCCGCGTTATTACGTGGAGGTGTTGGACTGCCAAGCAGGTTAACAGGTTCCTTATCGTTAACGCGTAAAGAGGCTTGACTTATTTGAGGGTAAATTAGAGGTCTTTTAGAGTATGTATATGAGCATTGAGATCACTTAACGCCTTTCCTTTTTTTAAGTTTTTTTATTAATTAAGCTAGTTTAAAGAAGGTTTCTGCTAGTTTCAGTGGAGTTTTTTTAGGAATGTAAATGTTATGGCGGGTGACTTTTTTTTAGCCTAGCTTTAACTGTGCGTTGGATTATCTTCTATATATTAAGAGTCCAATGGTTAAAGAACTTGCGGAAGTTTTGGAAAGCGCGGGCGCTACATCTGTAGTCGTTAACGAGGTTCGCATTGATGATATATTGGTTAATGTAGTTGTTTAGGTGGGCTTTAGTTAAGATTTCGTCAATATCCGTAATACAGAGTTTCATCATAGTAGTTAGTGAAAACTAATCCAAGGGCTTTAACTTTTTTTATGTATTCATGACCTGGAGCCATTTTGATAGTTTGGCTTATGTATAATATGTATGACGCATCAGGCGAGGTATTTTGTGATCTTGAGCTTAAGAGACTTGGTGTTTTGGTGCAAAGTTGCGTAGAATTTTGGTGAGTTAGCGTAAGGTCGCGTAGTGTGGCTTTTTTTGGCGCGACTTGGCGTTTTTTGGTGTTTTCGCCTAGGGTAGCGATTTTAACGATTAAATTGGTGTAGGGGAAGTAAAAATAATAAAGTAGGGGTAAAGATTTGGTGTAAAGGGTAAGGTCGAATGTTGTTTGTTATTATAGATTGTTTGATATAGGGGCTTAGTTGTTTTTCCTATAGTAGTAGTACCCGTAGTAGTATTAACTTAAACGTTTGTTAACTTGTCGAAATTTGAGACTTTTGACAGTTAATCTTAACGTTTTTAAGAAAGTTTTTTGGTGAAGATTTCTTGGTGTTTTCGATATCGATACCGTCGTTACCTTTAAGTTATCATAAAAACCGACGTAGCTTATAAGTCTTTTTTACTTGATGCCGTGAAAACCGATGGAGTAGTAGAGGCTCTTCGTAAGAATATTTCCTCTACCTTGATCTTTTACAAAATGTAATCAGAAAGTGGATTTTTTTCCCATTTAACTAATTTGTGCTTGATGTAATAAATACTGATTATTGTTAGTAGGGCTTTAGATCGTTATAATGTTGTCGATTCGAATTGTGGTCGAAGCAACAGTAGTATTGTATTAGTTAAGTGATGGATGTATTGTTTTAGGTTTGACAGACCGCTAGCTGGTCTGCACAGTAATTTTATGATTAATTGCTTGGCTTATACTCTAGGATGAATTGCAGCGTACTGAACTCAACTTACATCTAATGGAGTAAGTTTATACAAATACAATCAACTTGCAGTTCAGTATAGTCAACTTAACTGTTAGTAAAGTTGACCTACTGCACTGTATATAGTACTATTCCAACAGAAATACTACTAAAAATTGGGAAAATTATCGTAACCTTCCCTTGAAACTTATTACTATGGTTAACATTAACTACAAACTTCTTATGGATTTCGCCAAGATCTGGAAAAACGTATAAAAGTATTATTAAAATCTTTAAACCTTTCTTAACACGAAGATAATATCTTTCTTAAATATCTGTAAGTAAATAGAGATCCCTTTTTCTGGTTTTTACCTACTATTTCCCGAAATCCTTATAGGGCGTGTTTGGAACTACTACCTAACCTTTTTAACGAAAACACGAACTTTCTGTGAGATTTATGAAGGTATAAAAGGCTACTTCGAATACGACGACCACTTTAGACAATACTATACGAATTAGGCTACTATGAGGTGAGCGACGATAATAGTTAAAAAGAAAAAGGAGGAAACGACGATGGATATGTTAAATCAAATGCTTAACAAGCTGATACTATGCTAGTAGGAAATGTGGAAATCTCACGCTAACGAAGCCACACTCCGCGAATAAGTACAGGTAGCAGTTATAGGCGTACGCGAGTTCGAATACACTTTATAACGCTCAAATATCACCAGTAAGGATTTTTTAACCAGTTAAGTTCCTCGTTCGCGATAGTAATGATACGTACACCAAATTCGCTTAATATATACCCCTAAGCTGATAATTTCCGCGATGTAGATAAAAAAAACCGCGCGCTAGTACATTATATCGATCGTGTGTATGAAAGGCCTTAATATTCAAGATATCTGGACTAAAAGCCACATTAACACCAATAAGGTCAAGATTTAAATGGACATGTTAACCTTCAAAACTATCCTCATAATAATAGTAAAAAATATTAGACTTATTGTAAGCCTAACCATTTGTTAACCTGTTACCCTCGAGTTAAGCGTTATAACAGGCAGATAATATATTAAGATTAGTACCCTACCGTTTCCGGGTAACACTACCTAAATCGTATCGTACATTTCGAAGATAAAGAAGATTTTAACGATAACAACGATACGCCTCAACGAGTTACGTGGAATAATGACCGAAAAAAATTACATTGAATGATTCTTGAACAACTTGAGTACTACGAAGAGCAAACTAAGTTTAGAAGAATTAAAATACTACTTGATAGACTTAATTGAATACACAAGAGAAGAAACGGATAAGTTGGCCGAAAACAAAATTAAAAAGGTTTCAAAAAGTCGATAAATGTATGTTTTTAAAACTGACCCACAAACTAACAGTTAAATCCTTCACAAATATTCACAGAACCAGAAAAGAAACGATTAACTTATAACACATGATATCAATGATATACTCTTAATACATTCAAAACCAAAACAATTTAAACTAGCCACACCCTTCTAAGATAAAAGATAAGACGAACAAACATCTAAACTCAATAACAACTTAATTGATATATTATGTAACAAGGGAAGTATCGATGAACAACTTTGACTATATCTATATAATGATGCAGAAAACATATAATCTTGGTTTTTGATACTAGAACGAAACAACTACACACCAATACCCGAAAAGGACGATGAAAACTCAACTATTACTGTAGAAGTAACAGAATTATAACAAGCTCAAAATTGTATTAAAATAATCAAAAAACCACCAAAAACGTTTATTGCAAAACCTAAAAAGAAAACCCAAAGGATTTCACAAAGGAATTAATATGACAAGCAAAAATCAAAATTAAAATTCAAATCTAATAGGTACTTTTGGCAAAACGAAATAATGCTAAAAAAGAAGTATAAAACAAGAATAAACCACTTGGCAAATTACCGAAAACACAGATGCAATACCACCTGAATGAAACACGAGAACACAACTTATTGAAAAACCTTACTAATAACCTACAAGTTAAGAAACCAATGTTTTTATACAACATGACGGACGAAAATACAGCCGAAAAAAACATAACAAGTCTAACAATATATTGATACTCTTTCAAACAACTAAAAAAATCATATCAAAAGCCTACAACAGCTCTACCGCACACAATCTAATTACAATGACAAAAACTTCAAGTATACGATTGATATAAGACACTCCCTCTAAAATACATTAAACCTCAAAACAAAAATTACAAAGTTATTAGTAAAGTCATAAATATATGTGACATAAGTGGGAAATACGATGAAAATCTTTACAACTTACGAAAAATGGAACTTATAGCATTTGAAAAATTTATCTATAAATGAATATTAATCATTTTGTCTTCCATTCCTTTTTTTCATGTATTCTTACTGTAAAAAAGAACTACTACTTTATTACATTATGTTAGCAATTTGAAAGTTTCGCGACATAAGAGATAAATTAAAATTAAATTTCAAATATAACGTTCATTTGGCTTAATATTGAACTAATGTGGTCACTACAATATTTGCGGAAATAATAGACCAATTTTTTTTGTACGTTTGAATAAAAATAATTAATAAAACAATGCTTTAACAATAAGCAATGGAACAAGCCTACTTTAGAAAGCCCATAATTAGCGAACAGATCTATGAAATAGTTATAGGAATCTGCGAATTTAATTACGTACTTTAAGAATTAAATAGAACATATAAAGCATTTCTTAGTCAATTTAGATAGTTACTTCGAATAGTTATATTTCGTATAAAAAAAAAAAACACATACACATAAAATGGAAAAACTTAAGAAAATTCATAGAATTAATTGATAGGAAATAAAGTCATTTTTGAAATAATAACGTTTTAAAAAATAGAAAAATAAGTTGGATAATGGACGGACAAAACAATATATCTTTACAGCTACAACATGACAAAACATTAGATCTGTGACAAAGATGGATACTAGTTTACGAAGCACCCAAACAAAAAAAAAACCCCAAATTTATTTTCTTAGTAAACGAATACGACATTAAAAAGGAGGAATGAAGTAAGTACGTATTAAAATATAATTTTATTTTTAAAAAAAAACCAATTACAAACTGTATCACAAAACAAATTCTGAAATAATACGTAATAAAACACATGACATTAACTTCAATAAGGACCTAATAATAACATAATAACCAACCGATAAATCCTATATAGAAAATTCATCGCGGAAAGATTTATATTAATAAAGAAATTTTAAATATTTCTTTGTTCAAAGAAGGTACAATAAAATATCTTCCATAAATTATACCTAGTATAAGAACAGCTAAACACTCGACTCAAGTTTATTTGAAATATTTAACACTTTAATAAAAGAAGTTGGTAAAAATAATTAACCCGCGATAAAATCGGATAAGTTAAAGTTAACTTTGAATAAATAAATAAAAAAACCTTGAATTGGAACGACAATTGTTGTTACCGTTATGAAACTAATCACGTTTTACATTCTAAATACATTCACATTGTTTCTTTTACACTTGGAAGAAATGAAGACTTGGACGATTATTATTGATATTGTAACTAATAAGATACATCTAAATCCATCACGTTTCTAATTGACTTAAAATAGGAATGTTTATAACTTTATTTACATTGCTTCAAAGAAGTTATATTAAACCTAAACGAAGTAGAATTATTATAATCATACCGTAGGTTTAATCATCTAAACATGGAAAAATTATATAAACTCAATTAAAACGCTAGACACATCGATGTAAAAGGCTTGATCATCGACAATATAAAACAATTCTATTACCACTACTAAATCCATAAACTAATATCACTATGGTTTAATTTCAACTTAAAAATGAACGAAATTTAAACTTCGAAATCTTTATCAATATAATATATTTGAATTGACTGCCAATAATTTGTATTTTTAAGTCGGCGACAATTTTGCATCATATCATATATATGAAGATAATGTGAACAAAAAATATCTGGACAAATTTACAACATCTGTCGATTAACACATATATCGGATGATGAAAAGAACTTGTCTATAACATCAAAACAAACTTTTTAACCAAAGAATGTCGAAAATATTCTTATATGATTAGAGTATAATGTTATTAGGTTTATCTTAGAACATATTAAAACATTGAAAAAATACAAAAGGTTTGTGACATTCTTCGACTAATATACGAAATCCTTGTAATAGAAATTGGTAAATTTACAAATAAATATAACATTATTCAATAGCTTCAAAAGGAACTAAAAATACAGAAGAACCTGATGAATCTATCTCAAATTAATTCGTTTTCGGAGCATACCTACACCTCATTAACGAATATTTACCATCCAAAATCTACATTCGAAAACCAAAGAGCATATTTTAAAACTAAAAGATATTTTATAATATCATAAATATAAATTCGAATGAATGATGCTATTACATTAAAAATTAACCTAATATATAAAATTTACTTTTTTTTTCATTACAATTTAAAGTCTTCTTATAGAAGGAAAACTAAAAAGTTTAGCACAGACACTTTAAAATCACCAGCATTACAAACTTAAAGATTGTTGTTATAAATACGACAAACTAATCACTCGAACGTCTTATGAGATAAATGAACCCATATTGAAACGAGAAAAAAATAGAAATTTAAAACAAAAAATATTGATATACAATTTACCTAGTTATTTACCAATAAACTTATGAAACAACGACGCTGAAAACGATTGAATGAATGAAATACACTTGACAACAATGAATATTAACTGGAAAATATAGAACTAGACAATAATATACTTTTTAAACCTTAGTAAACAACATAGTTTATTTGAAAAGAAAAGAACGATATGGTATTGGAGTTAAAGCTAAAAGCTAAAATATTTATTAAAACGCTTATAAAACACTTGAGAAAAAGATACAGAACTGAAATTAATGGCCTTTTGGAACGAGAACTTCTATAAATCATTCTTGAAACCAAATTCGAAAAGAAAAACGATATAAACTATCTCAACTCTATAATAATACATCAAATTAAAGGCTTGACATCTAATAAAAACTTGAATTCACATTTTGTAACCTAAGGCTACAATAGTAAAAGAAAGAAAGAAACTCTTACGCAATTACCTACGATTTAAAAAATATATCAACAACTAATCGTTTCTTTCACTACTAGCTTGATAATATATGAAAACATAACCCTCAACAGAAACCACATCAGTTAAACCTATACATAGTCAAACACAAACATTTAACGTATTATACTTATATAACTCCCTAAACAACCTAAACATGAATACGTATCAAAGATATGAATAAAATATTTGAAACCAATATAACGTATATATAAAACTTCTATTTCTAGTTTAAAATATATTAAAACCAATTTAAAACGGGATTACTATAATAAATTCAAATATAAACCTATGTTTTCTGTTTAAATAATATAAATATTTCGGTGTCGTTGAAATACAAAATAACGATACACTTTTTCTGAAAATCCGAGAATTTTTCAAGTAAAATGATAAAGTAATAAAGGCATTACGATCATAGAATTTTGGACCAACTTCAACTTTAGATATTGATAATCTAATAGAATTCAATAGCTTGACAGTTCGCTTACACAAAAACAATAAAATGGATAAACCATACATTACTATTCGATAAGTAAAGAACAAAAAGGTATTTTTGGTATTATTGAAAAAATAAACATGGATAAATTACAAAGAATACGTTGAATAACGTGTTCGTAGCGCTTATATTGCGACTATATACCAATCAAAGGGCTCCTTCAACCTTTTGAATAGCAGCTTCAGCCGCAGACTCATCAGATAAAGATATCAAAAAACTTCATAAACGTCTTTAATAATAAATGAATAACATGAATAAATAAACTTAATATAGTTCCAATAATTTTGAAACTAGCCAAACTAATATTTTTTACTGTGAGCGCCTTTATGAAAATAACCAACCTCAACTAATGAATTGGTTATATAATAACAATCGTCAACCAAAAAAACAGCTAACAAAGAATTCACTATCACTAGAAATATTTTAAATCAATCTTTTGTAAGATGCAAAATAGTAATGCACAATATTCTTACTTCAGATATTTATGGTATAATAATAGGTTTTGATATTAATATGACAACTATAAACACCATCATCATAGGTACTAAATGGCTTAAATTACCACCTATTAATATTATAATCAATACAGACTCTACAAACTTATTCCATTGCCTCAATAAATTGGGTACAACCAACGAAAAACTATTCATGGTTACTATGATAGCTTTGAAGGGGGAATATGATATTATAAAAATCTAAGAATTCAGATCAATTTATAGCGAAGAAAACTTAGACAATACAATAACAAAAATTGATTCAAATTCGGCCTTAAAATCATTCATAAAAATATATTAACTTTAGGTATTGAAAAATACGTTAATGAAATAACAAACTAACATAGAACTGATGAAAACCAATGAAAAGGGGACAGGCAAGTCAAACAAATGTCGTAATATGATAATAAATATTTCGATGTAAACTTTTGAAATTACAAAACTCTATGTCTCTAATACCTAACGAAAAATATTTTTATAATATGTTAAATAACAACCTTCATCCTGCTATTTACGATGTCAAACAACCTCATACCACTATTAAAATATGTTAATTTGTCGGTAAGGTCTTTACCTATTCACGTGAAAGTAAACAAGTAGAGGAGTAATCATAAGATTGGTATAGTTGTAGTAAAATATAGATAAGCCAGGAGAAGTATTCCAGAGAGTGCACGCTACGAATGGGAGGTTATAAACCTCCTATCCGGGCAATAGCCCTTTTGCCGTGCGGTCTGAAATACCCATTCCAAACCGCTCCATGTATGATGTACTTTGCGTCTTACAAGAGTGCAGCCTGCAACGTGACATGTTACCGTGCACTCTGTAGGAGAGCACCTTGCAATACAGTGCACTGCCACTTGGCCTATGCATACTATCTATGAGGGTATATAGTAATATCCACATAATTACATTGAAAATAATCTATCTACTGTTAAAGAAGCTCTAAAACTGATCGAATAACAACATGATGACTTTGAAAAAGTTGAGTATTTTCTAATGAATAAGTATAATATACCCTGAAGCTGAACTGAAAATAATAACTAAAAGGTAATGAAAAAAAAAAAAAATAGACGACGAATACGGTATTAATTAACAGCCATAAGTTAATTATATAGTACAACATTTAACTGATACTTTACATGTAAAAGAAAACGGTATAGAAATTTTGTACTTAATATTAGATAAAGCGCTGGATTATATACTAGGTATATTTCAAATTAGCAAATAGATGACATATTAGATATAAGACAAACCAACAGACTATATACGAATCACATAGAACATTGGTAAAAATATAAGTAGGATAAAATTCATGACGCGGTATAAAAACGAACGAAAAAAATAAACACAACATATAATAGTTCTAAACAGTAAAAGTAGGTAACCAATCGAATGCTATACCTATACACTGATACATTTTACACGATTATGAAAACCGAATCTAGAAAATCCTGCGGAATCCTTAATAATAAAGCCTGTCAACCCTAATAATACTTACGAAATGCTTTTATCTAACGCAACAAATATCAATACTATATATCTTTAGTATAATACTTAAAGGCTTATGTAAGGGTTGCTATCATGAACAGTTAATTTAAAAATCATTGTAATATTAGCCAACTAGCAAAAATAAGCAATATAATACTAAATTTTGTATAAATTCAAAATATATACATAAATATATATATAATATATCCTAATTCGGAAATCTGGAGAGAGGTATTTACTCTATATATTAAAATTTGATAGAAACACCTAATTTTATTTCCGCATCCCTACAACTTCTCTGAAACCAGTCATAAACCTGAGTCATCCATATTTTGGTAAATTAATTACTTTAACGTCTAACTTAACAATCGACCAAACGTGAAAATCATCGGTTTGACTTCACTTCCAAGGAAAAAAAAAAGTTCACAGTATTGAAATATTAACCGAACTAATATACGTATCAATACACAAACTAACGCACGGACCGATAAAACATAATACAACATTAACAACACCATTACAATATAGCCATTTATTCTTCAATGGCTAAAAATTACAGTCCAGCTATCTAAGCAAAACCTAACTACTTCACTTGCTATCTAACAAGTATGGCCAAGTAGAGGGCAACCGTCTATAACTGAATCATTCACTAACTAACTATCTAGTCATACAAAGACTGATCTTTATAACTGTCTAGATGTATAAATATCTGTGACATTGACTAGTAGTGATTCAACTTAGTTCTCTTTTAATACAATCGACTTTTAACTTTGCACCTAGTTTTATTATACCGTTCTACTCTTAAAGAAAATTAATTGGGACTTATCTAGATCACAGATAAAGTTTTACCGATAAAAGAGGTATTAAAAGTGGTACATTAACTACTTTGATAGATGTTTCATAGCAGTATAATATATTCAAAATACCTTTATTCGCCACGAATTCAATATCTTTTAATGTTATTTCAATCAGTAACTTTACGGGATTGTTTCAAACTTCAATATCATTTTTACCGCAGTTGTTATTAAGTATTTTCATCCATATTTTCCCGTGGTTTACTAAATTTACCATCGATATCGTGGATAAAAGTAGGAGTTTAATTGTTATCCAAATTAACAAAGTTGTAGTTTTAAGGGAACATACAAATTGAGCATAGCATATATGTTATCAAGGTTGTAAGCGAAAATCGTAATGAACTAAGAAAGTTGACAAGTAGTATTAATGTATTATAAAGCGTATTTGAAATATTTATACCCCATAATGACCTAGCGAACTTGCTAGTGTAACATACCATACTTAACTCCTACATTACCCACCATCTACTAATGAATCATTAGCCTATATAGCATGAAATCAAAGAAATATATCTTTGTTCCCTACCTTTTTATATTCCAACATATATAATTACATAATCGTATTCAAACTATGTAACGTTATGTGACATTAATATCGTACTCGTAGTGACCATTAAAACCATCATAAATATCGAGAAACTACACGTAATTCATCAGGTGATAAAGCTAATAATCCTTATCTTAACCAGTAAGAATATTGAAAAACAACGAATTCAAACCTATTATTTCAATTATTATTCCATGTCAAATGTTATAGAATGGTTGTAACATTATGTCAAGGAGACTATATAACTTAACGCTATATTTCTCTTTAGTAACTTAAATCTTGACGAAGGTTGTAGTCGTTTAATAATCAGTATCCATCATAATTATAATTTGTAGGTAAAGAGTGTTATATAATAGTCACTTTTTGTCCGGATTTTTGAATTGAATGTATTAGTAAACAGTGTAATTAATTTTGGTAAATATGAGAAGAAAAAACCTAATAATTTGATTTACCATACATTCGTACGTGAAGTCGTTTCTTCCATGTTATTAGGTTTGGTGTCATTAAATTAACTACTGTAATTATGTGTTCGAGAACTTATTCATGATTTCTGTACGTTTAGTAAGGTTTTTAGTAGTATTGAGCTTTTTTTGTTAAAATTTGTAAGGTTTCTGTTTTACCAATTAATGGATTTAAGGATTCGCTACATCTACATTAATGTACTTTTTTGTCATTGAAAGTAGTAGCGCGTCAGTGTATTTGGATAAAAGGAGTTAAGAAGCTTATTTGGGATTAATATTAAACAAGACCTTATGAATACATATAGGGGCGTTAGGAAGCGTTGTTGCTAGCAATAAATTTGCCTTTATCTTTACGTATCCATTGACGGTTTTTATTTGTGGCGTATTGATAAAGTATTTCTGGTAAATTTCAATTTTATCCCAGTTTTATTAACAGTAAAATCCCTTGTTTATATAGGTTAGTCCTTGGTTTTACTTTGACAATTTTTTCTGATTCTTTCCATATGTTCCGGAACAAATACTTAAAGAACTTAGAAGTAGTGAAGTATTCCTATGCTATAACCCTTTTTGTTAAGGTTCACATCGAGGATAAAATAACCGATATAATTAGTTAACTATTCTATGGTGAAGATTTTATTAACCTTTGTTTGCCATAAGTTGTTATTAAAGTGTTTAAAGAATGTAAATCCAAATTTCTTAATTATTTCCTTTTTATAGAGTCAGTGAAAATTTTCATTTTCATGTTATAGGTATTTATCTCAAGGTATGCCTTTGTGTTTAATCTACTTTCTTTTGGTAAAAAAAGGATTTATGTAGAATATAGGGTATACATTTAGTTTCTCACCTTTTGGTATTTTTACTTAGTGTTTTTTATTCACAATTTGACTTTTTACCAACTCTTGAGATCTTGGCAAGTTAATAATCGTTTTTAAATTTGAAGACTTTTGAAGGTTAATCTGAACGCTTGAGTTTAGACATAGATTTCATGAAGATATCTCCGTAGTCTAACAATACCATCGCCACTTATAAACTACTGCGAATAACTAACTTAATTTCTAAGTTTTCCTCATTCACAGCCGTAAACAACTACATAAACTATATGGGCACTTTGCAAGAACCTATCATTTAATTTACGTTATGTCAGAACGTTATAATAGGAAAATGTTTTTTTTTTCACTTGTATTTTTTATTAACCTAATAAGTACTGGTTACAATGTAGTCGATTCAAATATTTAGTCGAAGTAACTAATATATTACGTTGAAAGTGGTGATAAGGTATTACTTTCAAGTTTAGCATATTGTTTACTAGTTTGTATACTACTTTGTATGAGAAACTGCTAGGTCCGTGTCACATATTGAATTGGGCACTCCACTGTCATTGACTTGCAGTTAATACAGTAAAATTGCAATTGGTAAAACCAACGTATAGTTAGTACAATTGACTTAAATTTGTTAAAATTGACTTATATTCCAACGAAAACTATTGTTACGTAAAAATTCAACTTAGGAATAAACTGAATAAAGAAATAAAAAATACTACTCGTATTGTGAAAACGTCTAGGTGCAGTATAGTTAAAGTTGAATAAACTGACTGTAAGTTAATCGTAGTGTAGTGCCCAATTCAATGTAGGGTATGAGCTAAGCAATTGTCCATATAATGTAGCATGTAGAGCGGCTAACGATCTAATAAACTTAGAAGGAAGAATAATCCACCACCTTACTTTTGAAATACTACTATTACTTCGACCGAACTTCGAATAGAAAACATTACAACGTCTAAAAAATTACTAACACTAATTAATTCTTGATAGTAAATTAAGCAAAAATAAGTAAAATCAAAGAAAAAATAACTATTTATAAGACTTTATACTAAAAAAAAAAGGAAAAATCATTAAGATAAGCCCTTACAAACTGCGGCGGTTTCTATGGAAAAAGATAAGGAAGATCTTGAAATTTTGGAGGTTTTTACCGAAATTCAAAGGTGATAACGATACCTCCATTAACAATAAAAAAAATTCCTGAACAAATATTTGGAGAAACCTTGAAATTGACCGTCAAATGTATGAACATAAATTGTAAAAAAATATCACCAACATACTAATTTTTTTAACGTTAACAAACGGCTAAATCGATACTACTGCTACTACAAATGATAAATCACAATTTACAACCCGTTGAGCCCCAAACCTTTAAACAATAAACAACTACTTCGGTAGCAAACAATCTATAACCTTTCCTTTTAGATCGGTTCTTCTACTATACTATAAAATGGTCAATAAAACACATCGATTAACATGTCGAAAATCGCCACGCCAAACAAAAGACACTAAAATCGCTAGGTTGAAAACACACAAATACGCTAATCCTACACGAAAAATCGATGAGTTGCAAACATACAAACACGCTAATCCTATAAGTAAAATTGTCAAATCTCAAACACACAAACTCTCTAATCATGTACTAGTAATCTCCAAGTCGTTACAAACAACTACATTATGTCGTTTCTAAATCGCTAAGTCTTCTCTTTTTAACTTAATATTAACCTACCAACCTAAAACGTCGAAAAACATCGAAAGACCTAGGGATAAAGATTATTGAGATACTTCATTCCCTTTTTCCAAAGTAATATAATAATAAAACTCTGGATCAAGAACGTCGATACCCACTCAATTAATGAACAACTATCTAAATTCATCGGTTAATTTATAATGGATTCGAACCCCAATGACATCAACTTTAATATAGGCTTTCCAAAAACTTCGGCTAATATTTCAGCAACTAAATTATGACGATGTAAATCAAAACCTTTAAAAAAATTAAATATAAAATGAAAATAAAACTTTACTACTGTAGGAGTTTTATCCAAAACAGAAAAGGGAATTTGTTAAGTAGCCTATTCGATTTGACTCAAATGAAAAACTACCTTTAAAATTCTAAGACTCAAAACGTCAAGGTAAAAGGGGAAAACATTATTAACTACTATTATCACATGTTTTTTAGAGTAAGAACTTCTAATCCCCGAATAAATCAAACTTTCAACTATATATTATAGTCCAAGGAACCTGTTGATATATCAGGTAATTTAACCATTACTCGATGTAGCGCGAATTATACAATCGAATGAGGAAAATCACGTAAAGCAGCTATTAATAATACAGAAAAAGCAATCAATGTTGATGCTATCAATCGCTTAGTCAAAAGAAATCGTCAAAATCGTTATAACAATCATTCAGGTTTCCAAGGAAATAAGCCCGAAAGGAGCGTAACAAGACAATACCCAAATCAAAATAACTACTTTTAAAAAAAGGAACGTTTAAACGCGAAAGCTTACCACAGGTTTTACTACAAAAATTTACTTTTCAAGTTAAAGTATTCAAAACTACCATGACCAGAAAAGCTCCGAAAATTTAAAACTTAAGTCCATCGTAAAAAAATACGATCGACGATCAGGACGACAATTGTAACTTACTTTATACACTGGTTAAAATAATTAATATCAATTATAGACTTTTTACAGATTTTACTAAGATTTGGAATAACAAAACGAATTAAATCTTCGACCTTACATCAACTTTTCTGGCATGGGTGTACGAACCACCTTATTAAGAAGGGTAGGGGGCCTATGCTATAAACCTTAACAGTTCTCACTTTCAAGAAAAAAATTAATGTCTAACCACTCTCAATACCATCACTTCACATATATCCTATTTTACCACAACATTACTAATCGGCTTTATTACCACTTGAATCTTTTTTGGCGACCCTTTTTTAGCTATGACGATCGTCGTTAGCTTGGCGCACCGTCTGCGTAGCGGTGCATCCAGAAAGCAGCCCTTACAACCAACGATTCCGTCCCTCATTACTTGTGCCAACATGGCCCTTCAGACCTGAACTTGCACTGCAACTACAATACAAGTTTAATTTCTTTTACGCTCTAAGGTCTTAAAAAAAACCTTGATATAAGCGCTTGCACTTGACGGCTCTATTTATTTCTTTTTTTATTTATTTATTTATTTATTTCTTTATTTATTAATTTATTTATTTATTTATTCATTCATTTATTTATTTATTGATTTATTTATTTATTTATTTATTTATTTTTTTATTTTTTTATTTTTTATTTATGTATTTATTTATTTATTTTTTATTTATTTATTTATTTATTTATTTATTTATTTATTTATTTATTTATTTATTTATTTATTTATTTATTTATTTATTTATTTATTTATTTTTTTATTTATTTATTTA